>JAJNNY010000048.1:0-292355 GCA_022453515.1 Astrocystis sublimbata | reverse complement strand
CCATAGAAGGAGACTTAAGGAAAGAACCATACAAGGGATATACTTACTATTTATGATTATTAAGGGCAATAATCCTGGGAAAAAGGGAAACAATATTACGAACCAACAAGGGCTAACTAGTTAGGAAGGCCTAGTATAGCCACTAAGCCAGATATAATACGGAGTAGTAGAGCACGTATGGATAATATATAAATAAACCGTATAAGGGTTTACTAGGGAGCTCTATTCGCTCTATAAAGCAAGGAAAACAGCTTTAATAGCTCTATAGAGCAGATAGAGCTCGAGCTCTATAAACTCTATAGAGCACACAAAGCATAGCAAATATATGAAGGGAGGAAATACTATATAGCCTCGATAGTATTCCTATATATCTAGTCTTTCCTTACTTCACTATTTAATCTAAACAGACTAATAGTTCTTAAAATAGGAGTAACCTCCTAACAACTTAATAAACAATACTTTATATTGCTTAGCGATCCTTTATTATAAGCTTAGCCCTTATCCTTAGGAACATAAACCCACTAAGACCCCTACTCTACCCTGTACTCAGTGTTACGGATAGAGCAGTCGTTACACAAAAGAACTATACAAGGTGTAGTCAGTTCAGCCCTTTAATAAGGCCTGATCTAAGGGGGTGTATTAGATATAACGATATAATTTGGATCAGGAGTTCTATCCTTATATAGGGTGAGCCAAGAATACTGCGCCACCCTAGTACCCACTAGAGCAACACTAGTAATAAACACCTAGCTACAGAGAAGACTCTTCTCCTTAACAACAATAATAACAGAACAATTGGCTAGAATCTGACACCATTATTGAAAACACAACAATAATACAATTAAAACAGTTTAAATCAATCGGAATCGTTTTCTTTAGAGGTTTCTACTTCTATTTGACATGTTCGCGCATTATGTCCTTTGCCGCCGCAGATGCTATACCGCTTTTGACCCATCCGCGCCCTTTTCGCTAGACGACTACTTTCACCTTCTACTACCGATTTAATATTATTATCGCTTTTTAATTCCTATAGAACTTGAGAATCCTTTATAGTAAGAGGTCCTCTATATACTAGTCGCTTGTTTTTTATCCTGCAACGTTTCTTAAATATATGATTAGTTTCGCGAAGTTCCTTGTCCTTTTAGCGTAAAAGGGCGACCTTATGTATTATAGCGTGTGTAGCTTTTGTAATTAAGTTAATTAATTAGAAAATCGGTATTAGTAAGCTCCCTTGATACTTTTGGACACTGTTTTTAATAAGGGTTAACTGTTTTAAAGCTTTAAAAGAGGTAGTAGGTATTTTAGAAATCCAAGCTAAAAAAGGTAGTTTGGGTTTAATAGAGGGAGTTTTTTTATTTTCTTTTATATTTAATAAAAAAATCACCCTTTCTATATCTAAAGGGATAAATCTAATAGTTTTAAATCCTAATCGAATGTTTTTTTTATAAAAATACCTATAAATGCTTTAAAAAACCCGGCTAAAAAATCCTTTTTTATAATATAGGTTTAGTACCGCTGTATTAGATCCTTGATATATAATAAATAAAAGCGTTTTAATATATTAGAAAATACTAGATTAAAAGGCTAGAGTCTATATAACGAATAGGTAGGCATATAAAGGGTAATAATATTATTATTTTTATAAAATTCCTTAAAATCTATTGAATAATAGCTTTTATAACTATTAAAGATTAAAAAGTGTTTTATACCTTTTATATAGTTTTAAGTATATAAATCAAAGTATTATAGCTATTTTATATTTATCTCGTTTATAGTTTAACTATTACTTAAAAGATTAATAACCTAGTTAGGTAGTAAAGTAGTATCGCAATACTAAGACGCGAGGTAATACGCGCCCGTAAAAATGATATATAGCAGTACTACCCAACCTTAAGAATTGATAGCTTGAACTATTGTAACCTATTCTCTACCTTTTTGCTAGGCCTGCCTAGGTTTCCCATGTTTTTCTAAGCTTATTATAACTATTCTAATTATAATTATACTTATAAAAAACCCTGATTTATTAAAATTAAATATATCTTTTACCTAGATACTATATTTCGCGATTATATTAGTTATAAATATAAACTATATGCGATAATTTGCGGGATTTTTATTAAAAGCTTACTAATAATCAATTTAACGATTTAAACGCAGTAGGAGGTTAGGTTATCGTTATACGAAGTTCGAGGCCCAGTTCTTGCCTACGGGTATTATGTATCAGACGTGTCGGAGGATATTGGCTATTTCTTTAATATATTAAAGCCGGGGTAGAAACGCTCGCGAATCTAGCTCGATTACGCGTCTGGCAATCGTGTCCTTTTTAGACATATCGAGTTTTCGCGATCTTTGGTTTGTAATATGCTTTGGTTAGTAGCCTTCGAAGCGTTGCTTAAGGGTATAGTTATAAATATAAAAGATTTTAGCAAGCTTTTAAAAAAAAAAATAAAGGTCGCAATATTTAGTTTAGATCGCTAGCTATAGATTAGCTTTACTAGATTAACATATTATATTATAATTAGTAAGATATTCGTAAGTTAATATAAAAAGTTTAAAATAGTTAAAAAGTGCAACAATGGCTTGGGTGCGATAATGGCTTATGGATGACGTTACTTACTCCTTAAATAATACCGAATGAAATATACGAATGAAAGCAAGTGTAAGTCGCCCCTAATTAAATCCAGCTCTAGCTATCGGATCGCGAATTAAGTACGCACGCTGTATCGCCGGCGATTCCTAGGGCAATCATCAATCCCAATATATAAGGCCGAGCCTAAGATATACGCAACTATCGTAAAGAGTCCACAGCTGTCGGAAAGCGAGACGAGAGCAAGCGCAAGACAGGTTTATAGTAAATAGTAATTACTAAGAATGTGAGGGCAGGCACAGGTTGAAGGGCAGGAGCTAGGCTGTCAGGTGACCTATCTTCTATGCAAAACTCCAGGGCCTTTGGGCTTCCACCCTTCTTTTCCTTCCCACTACACAGACAGAATACAGAATCAGGTCGCCCATCCATCTTTGTGGTACTACTTCCATTAGTACGAGGCCTTTGTGGTGTACGCGAGCCCTGATAAAGAACCTCATTGCTTGAATCAGAATGTTCCCATCCCAGCACTAGTAACATCATTTTCGCATTAGTTTTTCTTTAAATCAACATTGCGGTAGAAGTTTCTTAGTATCCGTTCATCGAGAGATTATTAATTATTGGCATTAATTTCCTCGATAATCGCTTTCCCTGGACAAGATGGCGGCCAATATCAGAGTGTAGGCTGAAGCCCTTCTCGTCTCCTGCCGGTTCGCAGGGGCAGGGGCAGGGCGGGAGTGATCGCCGGGCCAAGCCCAAGCCTACGTTATTGTATAATCTCTACCGTCAACGAAAGTAAGTATTCCATATCAAAAGTAACATGCTCGCTAACAGCTTACTAGATTGTACTACAACCGTCGACAGCCTCACCAAACGTAATTATTCTCTACACGGCCTTTATTTAGCTTGTTCGTATTTCTACAATACCAACGCCGCGCCGCAACCGTCTCATACCCATACCGCCCGCCCTAGCTTGCAGGATCGCCTAGTCCAGCTTGAGCAGCTTGTAATAAATGTAGTACAGAACCAGAACCACAATCCGACAGCCCCAGCACCGCAAAGCAACGCGCCCACCCGTGCCTCGAATGGGCACCATGAATGAGGTCGACTACCAACGGCAGCGATAGGCCAACGCCGCCGACCTGACCTCCGCCGCGAACAAATTCAATATCAATCAAGTATGCGATATACAAGTTTCGGCAGAGCTTATATGAGGACTAGCAGAAAGACTACTTCAACAAGGCTATGGTTCCGGAACGGCGGCGGCACGAGGCCTACGCAACTATCTCACGAAATGACAGCCTGGCATAGGCGGACCTAGCTGACATGCTAAATGGGTGGAACCGGCGCGTTGTCAGGTGTCACGGTAGCAAGGGCTTCACTACGACCTAGGGGCTCCCCTGTAGGGGCTGTTTGGGCTACTAGATCTGTGTATATAAGGGCTGGGCGGCTCCTACTGAATGGGTGAGCCCAGGAATCAATAGAATTGACACCTGACCCCTACTATTCTACTTCACTACTAGGCCACTGGTATATTCCTTCACTCTGGTGCAAAAGCACTTGACACGCGTGGAGTATAGGCCCAGTCAAAGGGCTGTGGGATCTCATACTGTTCGCTGAATACCTCCATCGACCGCAATCACCTGGCCGGTGATGAAGCTCGAACCTGGACTCGCTATAAACACCACCGCCTCAGCCACCTCTCGAGGCTCACCCTCACGCTTGTCGTACTGGTGGTTCAGCAACTTATCACCAACAGGCGTTCCCTTCATACTCAAATCAGTGATGATTGGGCCTGGGGAGACCACATTGATCGTGATCCCCTTCGCTGCCAGCTCGTCGGCCATAAATGCAGACATGGCCGCCAAAGCAGCCTTAGACGCGCCGTACACGATGAGCATCCCGAGGCCCAACTTCGCAGCAATACTTCCAATGTTGATGATGCGCCCTCCCCGCTTCATGTACGGCACCGCGGCTTGAACCAATAGGAACGGCCCACGAACGTTGGGGTGAAATACGGCATCCCATGCACCTGCGTCAACAGCGGCAATGTCGGAATGTGCCGGGGCCACGCCGGCGTTGTTAACAACGATATCGATGCTGTCGGTTTTGAGACCCTCCAGCGTTCCTTTTACCAGGTCGGTACCAAATGATGTTGATGAAGCATCCGCGTAGACTGCGACTGCTTGAACACCAAGTGCGCAGACCTTGGCGACGACGTCCTCAGCAGCCGATGCATTCGAGTTGTAATGGATCACAACCTGAAACAATATGCATTAGCCAGTCGTGTCTTGGCTGCGTCGGGCAAACACTTACATTAGCACCATGCTCAGCGAGAGCAATTGCGATAGCAGCACCGATACCATTGAGCTTCGATGACCCTGTTACAATGGCAGTCTTGCCTTTGAGGTGTTGATCCCTTGCCATCTTTGTTTGAAACCGTGGTAAAGAATGGCAAATGAATAAACGAATGATGCTTTTCTGAGGGCGAGGACGCTGTCTACACTCTGCGGGGTTCGACCGGCTAATATATATATATATACCACCACCACATGATACGGATACTTGCTTGTAACGCTGCCGATCTATCTGCTGTCCTAGCCAATGACCATTCCGACTTCACCTTAGAACCGAATTATTAACTAGAATCATCCGCAGGTTGGGTTGGTTGTCAGTAGTGTTGGTCAGCCGAAAGAGTAATAGACAGGTAATGGATATCTAATTTTGCTTCGAGTAGGGCGCGAAGAAGCGATCTCGTGTAAACTTTGTCCCATGATAATTATTATCAGAATTCAATTAATATCACGTTTACTATTTGGGGCCTGTAGCTAGAGCCAGCCGAGCCGGCTAGGCCCGCGCAGTCGGCTCTGAATGTGGAGCCGAGGGACGCTATCTACAGCCGAAGGATTGAGCTATACCGAATTTGAGCAAGCTGCATCGCTCTTGAGATCTGCCTTACCACAATAGGGAAATGGTCCCCTGTCGCGAGATCAAGCAATGCAATTACAAATCTGGCCATCACAACAATCAACATCGTGGAACCAGAGACCGAGAATTTCGTCTCGGTAAAACTTGATCCCAGAGTAAGAATGAGGGTCTTATTTTTTACAGACAGTAGGATGAAGTCGCGATATGTAATCCAGATGACAAATGCGCATGATGATCACTGTGTTATGGAAACGCTGGTCTCTTGTAATTACTTAGTTAAAAAACGAAGCTCGACGGTAATAATGTGAATAACATAAAAGAGCGCTTCCCCGGGGGTTCAGTTTCACATCAACAAGACCCGAATCAGAACATCAAGCTTCTCTTGCAATACCTCGCATCACGAAGCATCACCAACCCACTCTCAGCATACAACAGTCAAAATGCCTTCAATTCTGGTTTTCGGAGCCACCGGGTTTATTGGAGGTATGTGATTGGGATTCACGTCGACAGCCACCAACACTTCGTCTTGATAAGTTGTTTCCCATATGCTGGTAATACTTGCTAACAGATATCTTGTTTTACAGCGCCACTTTGCAGAGCTCTCAAGAAAGCCCATCCTGGTTGGACTGTGTCTGCGCACGTTCGACGCAATGGGGCTCTATCAGAGCAACAACTAGCCACCAGGGTTGGAACTGTCGACAAGATCGTAGAAGTATCCGACTGGTCTGACTTCGAAGCAATCAAGCGCTCGAGTGCTCAGCATGACATTGTGATCAACGCTGGAAACTCGTTCACCGCAGACCCAGTGACGGCCATTATCGATGGCCTTCAAGACCGGAAGAAAGAGGGCAAAATGGCCAAGCTAATTCACATCAGTGGCGGCGGCAACTTCATCGACTTTGGGACTTCGGGCAATTTTAATCCCGAGAGCAAGGTCTGGAATGTAAGCCAAGCTGAAGAGTGGGCTAGAGAGAAATGAGTGGGCTGTTGCTTACAATATGTTCTGTAGGACGATAGTGTCGATGACATTAAGCAGATCCACAAGGATATGTTCAACGGGCAGTCCGATACCTTGTGAGCTATCACCCAGCGCAGATGAAGATGCCGATAATACATTAGCAACTTGAAGTACTAACGCGAGAGTGTACTTGCAGGGTTCTAGAAGCCGGAGCTAGCGGTGGCCTAGATACATGCATCGTCTGCCCCTCCGTCGTCTACGGCGGAGCTGCGGTTGATGCCCCGGGCCTTGGAGTTGGTTATAACTTGATCATTGGCAACGCGAAACCGCTGGGCTATGTGCCTTATGTCGGCGAAGGAACCGCCCTGCTAAGCACCGTATGTGCAACCTTCCGGGGTGACTTCCGCTCACTCATCTTGACGCTGGGATTACTGATCATGACCTCTAGGTTCATGTTGTTGACGTGGTGAACTTCCTTGTTACTATCACCGAGCTCGCAGCCGCCTCCTCAAGCGCCAAGGGGACGGCTTATGAGCGCTACTATATCATCGAAACAGCGCGCGTTGCATGGAAAGATCTGGCAACTAGATTGGCAGACGCGCTACACCGCGAGGACCCCAAGACTTTCCCGTCCTCGGAGCCGAAGCAAGTGGCGTTCGAAGAGGCGGGCCAAGGTGAAGTGAAGCACTTAGTTGCGGCGAACATGCTGGTCGAAGGCCCGAGGGCTCGACGGGCTGGTTACCAACCGAATGGCCAGCATATTTTGACGCAATTGGCGGCGGACTTAAAGGGAATGGTAGCCTGAGTGGGAAAGTTCTCCCTGTCTCCAGTGCTAATTATGAGAGATAGAGGAGAGAGTGGGTTGTGCGGGCATGGTTTGCTGTACATTCGGCTTTCGAATTGGGTCCCCATCTAGCTATACGGCACTAATGATTTGTTAGTATTGTTCAGTTGAACTTGAAGTCGTGAATCTCGACTCTTAGTGCACTGGGGAGTTTGCGTGTGACGTAACACAACGTGGCTTTGTTCTCATCTTGTGACATAGGCTTGAGAGGTGAATCAAGATATGCCCTCATAGTTAGTGCAGTAACGTCAAGATTCTATTTCTTTATCTGTCTCGTGTTTTATTAAAGATACAACAGAGTAGAGTTGGGGTTGTATATCAAGACTGCTCGGAGAGCCTCGACACTACGATCTCCATGCTCGGATGTATCTAGAGCCTCTTTAATATTAAACAATTGATATAAACAGAGTAAATAGATATTTATTGATTTCGTGACCAAAAAACTTTCATGGGTATCAAGCTTACTTAACCCTGTATGACAAATATGACAGTGACGAGGACTGTCACGTGACCGTTACCCCGCGAAACCAGGACGTGAAATCAGATGTCGTGTTCAACTGTTTCAACTCACATGTATGTCGAATGTTTTGGCACGCCCCACGGTTCCCACTCTACCGAGCCAATTATCAACTGCGAGTTCCAGGAACTGAGTCGCTGCGGCTTTCAGCATGGCCCGAACTAAGCAGACAGCGCGGAAAACCACCAGTGATAAGGCACCATCAAGGCGTCAGTTTCACGAACGCTCTACTGCAGTAGCTGATGCTTGGGCTATTACCGAGATCGCCGAGAACATCTTGGCTCATTTGCCCATGAAAGACTTGCTCTTGGTTCAAAGGGTCTCTAGCGGTTGGAGAGAGCTGATCAAAAGCTCGCCTACTCTACAGGAACTTCTATTCATGCGGCCAAGACAGATTCAAGCAGGCCAGAACATCTCGTCCGATAGCATACCCATACGCGAGTTCAATCCACTGCTCGTCGAGCACATGCCACTGTGGTTTTCAGCAGGAGATGCGTACTTTCAAACCGTCAAGGATGCGCCATGGGCCGAGAGTGTTTCAAGGCTTGTATTTCTTCGTCAAGATGCGAGCTGGCGACATATGCTGCTGGCGCAACCACCCTTTACTGCATTCGAAAGCGTCAGGCGGGTGCATGCTATGGGTGGTGACTCCCTGTCAGTTGGCTGCATTGATCAGCCAGATGGCGTGCGCATGGGTCTAGCCTACGACAAGACCGTCCATCCCATCAAAGAGGGGCATTCAACACTTCCTAACTCTTTCCACACCCTCATGGATGGAAGGACGGCCCATGATGCCCAAGTTCCTAGCGTGCAAGACGATGTGCAAGGCGATTTGGAGACACAGGAGAGGATATTTGGGGGGGTAAACAAATTCACCTTATTCTTCTGGACAACACGGGGATGTACGGGCCCAACTTATGAACAAATGAGGAAGATGCGGCTAGAACAACGTCAGTTTACCAGCGCAGGGTTTGAGTCTGTTGATATCGTGCTTCACGAGGTGAATCGGCATAGTGCATCACGCGACAGATTTTCCTGGTGGACTGAAGACGGTTATAGAAGATGAGTGCAATAGGTATTGCCCTAGACCTTCTTAGGCTGCAGCACGTAGAACAGTTGCCAATCAGCTTAGCCGTAGAGGAGTGCCATGAACTCCCTGCAAGCATCGGTCACAAGTGTTGAATGTTTCTTGCCGAACCTACCCATTCCTTCGACTCAACCACCTTAGCAGATAATTACTTCGCCTCGCTGCCTTGGAACCTGGACAGACTCCTATAGCCTCGGTTGAACTCAATCGCAAGTACATATGATATGGTAATTTGGGCAACAGGGTAACGGGGAATGCCGTATACCTAGCAACAACGTCTCAACCTTGCAAGGTCCTTGTGTGATCTAAGTCGGTCCCGAACCTTTGGCCGAGCTCTCAAGCTTATTTAGGGCTGAGTTACAGGGGGGCATCCTGGAAGTAGGCAAGAATTCGGTTCTTGGGTGGAGCCGTAGTTTTGTCTGTGTGGGCCGCGCCGAGGCAACCCAAACCCAAAATCGTTGACTCAAGTTCCACCACAGACCAAGACCAGATCTACGCACTTGAGATCTCACGATCTCGACATGAATCCTGACCAGATTAAGTAGACACTATGAATCTTAGAATTCTCTGTTCTGATTCGGAAATGTAAAGCCGCAAACCAAACGCCATAGTGTATTAGTAGCTGAAAAGGGATGTGCCGTACTCCTTTACATCCGGCCAAGCTTGAGACTCCGATCGTGAAGTTTCATGCCCACGGACCAGAGTCCACAAATAGCATGGTTCTAGAAAACACACGAAACGAAGATGGTCCATTCGAGGGGGCCTCCGAATAACCCAATGACACGTTTTCGCACGTTCAATCGACCTGTAGCATGCGCCCGCGAGGTACGGAGAGAGAGTCAAGAGAGTTGCCATATTGTGGAGCGTACAATCGACGCCAAGACCCGTGATCCAGCTACCCTAGATCCTGGTCAGCACATCTACCGAAGTGCTGGGAATCTGTCCGCCAATTGCACTTTGTGTATACCGATCTCAGATTCACAGGGCTCATCAATTCGACCCCTTCAATATGTGTTCCCACGAGTTTGAAACCCAATACGAGCGACATGGAGCGGTGCTTAACAGTTCTCGGTGCTTGGCAGTCCCAGAAGTCAGAGCTGTCATCCGTTCTCCTGGAGCTGCAGGGACTTTGGGCCCAATATAGGAAATAAGCCGGTCCCTTACGCATTTGAGGCTGAGGCTGAATACGAGGCTCCTTGCGAACACAGGAGAAAAGCTGCGCGCCCGCGGTGAGATATAGTATCGATGAGATGGTTGTGAGAGGAGGACAAAGCTATAAGTATAAGCCGGCTCGCACGCCATCGATACGAGCCATTCAATATACACCGTTATCACACTCGTTTCTAACAACCTGGCCAACCTGTCTACACTCTTTCTGTTTTTAAATCATACAGTCATTACGATAAACTAGAACTTGTTATCATGCATTTTCTCCGCCTCTTGTCATTGTCCGGCCTTGGCTCCGCAGCAGCCCTCGTGCGCCCACACCAAGCCAGGACTGGATGCAAGACCCCCGAGAAACGTGTGGAATTTCGCGCAATGGATGCCGCCACCCAGAAAGAATACACGGATGCAGTCATGTGCTTGGCCACGAAGCCCTCGGGTCTGGATCTAGGTCTGAACACGACTTTGTATGACGATTTCACCTACGTCCACACGCATCTCAACCAGATCAGTATGTGGACGCCTGCTCCCCTCCGCTCGCGTAGCTTCGAATCGCTGACTTGGATGACTCCCTGTACCAGTTCATTTCTGCTCCATGTTTCTTCCCTGGCACAGATATTTCGTGCAGCTCTATCACGATAGCCTCCGGGACTGCGGTTACAACGGCCCTATGGCGTGAGTCTAGATCCCTTCCCGGTTTTCATTTCCATTACTCTCCTGGCACCTACTTACATATGATAATAGCTACTGGGACTGGACGCTCGACGCTGATGACACGGCGGGCTCATCTATCTGGGATGTCCTTGGCAACAACGGCGGGAACAAGACCGAGAAAACCGGCGACCAAGAATGGATGTGTCTCACCGATGGGCCCTTCAAGGACCTAAGACCGGCCTACAAACTGACAGAATATGCCCCTCATTGTCTCTCGCGGGACTTCTTCGACGGCAACGTGAGGCCTGGGGATATGCGTGGGTCTTCGTACAATGCGGAGCAGATCAAATCCATCAACGAGAAGGAAACGTACGCCGACTTCCGCCTGTTTCTAGAGAGCATCCCGCACGGAGCCATCCACAGTGCCGTTGGTGGCCAGAAAGGCGATATGCGTCCCAGTTCCTCACCCAACGGTACGTGATCGAGCCTTTCCTGCGGCACACTATAGATTTGTATACTGACAGTTCACCTACGGCAAGATCCTATCTTCTTTTTGCATCATACTCAGATCGATCGCCTTTGGTACCTTTGGCAGCAGGGTGACCCGGAGGCCCGCAACAAGGATGTCAAGGATCAGAAGGTCAACCCGGACGATAGCAGCATTGTTACACTGGAAGACGTCATGCCGTTCATGGGCCTAGCTGCCGATATTAAGATGTCCGAGGTCATGACTACTGAGAATGACCTTCTGTGTTACACCTATTGATAAACACTATGTATCCATGTACCTAATGAATTGATGAACGCCTAGACCTGCTTTATGTTCAATTATAACTCCAAAACCCTGGCTCCGTTAAGCTAACTCAATAGTTTCTACTTGTGACACGCCGTTTTGTATCAGTTGTGCAGCTTCGCCATCCATGAGCCGCGTATATATGAAGCTCCAAGGAGTCGACAGGTCAACCCCGAGGATGCGTAACCCTCCTCGTCTTGACGTTATCTCAATGTTAGGGAGCGAGTACGTGACACTTATCAGAGATTGTTCACATCAGCCCGACGAGGCCACGCAGCCAAACTTTGCAGATCTCATCTCTATCGATTCATGGGCCGAATTTTTCGACCTGCCAGATTGCGCTGGCATCGTCAGAGCTACTGGGAACTGGCAAGCTCGGTTGGCACTAGCTACAGCCAGTGCACAACAGAAGAAGCGTACTCCTGTCCTTCCCAAACGCCCTTGCCTCCAATGTATCCAAGACCATACCACCGTCACCAAATTCGAGGTTGTTATTGCTTAACAATCAACACAGCCACCATCTGTTAAATTCCATCCCCCCTCTTCTAGCTTCAATCTCGCATCAGACAAATCAAACATTCTTACTCTGTCCTCTTCGCAACAGGCGGCAGAAGATACCAGCAGACCAACATGACAGCAAATAGCGCAATCACAATAGGGTGAAGCACAAACGTGCCCACGACCTGGGCCAGCAAACCCGTCAGGAACGGAGCGACGGCGCCACCCGAGCTTCCAAAGGCGCTAGTGACGCCGAGCCCGCTGACTTGCTCGTGGCGCGAGAGGCTGCGAGTCAGAACGGTAGCAGCGCAGGGGTAGATGGGGCCGAGGAGGAGACCGACGACGGTGAGCGAGACGGCCTCGCCGATGATGTTGGGCACGAACCAGACGAGCAGCTGGAAGACGGTGGCGCCGACAGTAATACCGTAAACGAAGCGCCGTTCGCCAACGCGAGCGCCTAGTGGCGACAGCGCGAGCCGACCGAGGGTGATGCCGCCCCAGAAGCCCGAGGTGACGTTGCCTACGGTGGCCGGGTCGCCGCCGCGTGCGGCGATCAGGAACGAGATGACCCAGCCGGAGATGGAGACTTCGGCGCCCTGGTAGGCGAAAATGAAGATGGCGCCGAGCAGCACGACGCGCGACTTGAAGGCGCGCAGCATGGCGGCGAGCTGCGTCTGTGTGCGTGCGCCACCGGCCACCGTCTCGGACTCACGTTCATAGCCGCGGAAAGACCAGGTGAAGAAAGCGGCGGCGAACAGGGCGACTGCGACAGTGAGGAAATAGAAGCGGTGCCAGGCCGCGGGTCCGGCGGCCGACACGATGCCCGTGGCGATCAGGGGTCCCACGATGCCGCCCACGCCGTAGATGCCGTGCATGAGCCCGAGATAGGTGGTGCCGTTACGCAGGTTCGCCGTGAAGACATTGGAGATGGACAGGTTGACAGCGAAGCCGAAGCCTACCACCAGGTATCCGGCTACGACGGCCGGGAACGGCGCCGCGGCCGCCAGCGGGATGAAGCCGGCCGCAGTGAGCAGGTCACATAATGCGAGCGCCCTCGCGCGCCCTATATGTGCCCTCAACGCGTCTACGAGGGGTGCGGCTAGAATGGCGCCGAGCGCATTGCTGATGAAAATCAGGGATACTACGGCGTAGCCTATGTTGTAGTGCCTTAGGGAGGTTCAGTGTTAGTATTCCTCTTGGTTAGCTCAGGTATTGAGGGGGGTGTCCCCTTGGCGCTTACTTTTCCATGTACGGGATCAGGGCACCCGGCGCGGAGTCGGCGAGACCGGCTAAGAGACTCTGTATACAGATGCCGATGAACCTATATCTGTTCATCGGCGGATCGGTGAGGCTCGGTTGGGTCTCGACAGCCAGGGCCGGGACATCAATTGGCAGCGCCGTCGCCGGTGCGCTCATTTCTATATCTCGCACCTCTCGGGGCATGCTTGGCGTCGCTGGCACCGGAGGTGCGGGCGCATTTGATAGTGACCTGGGGTTTGAGTCATCTTCATTTTGAGGTACGGCGGCATAGGTCCTCGCAACGGCTTTCTTGGGAGTTTGTGGGAATGGGCTGAGTTCGACCTTATCGACAGTCTGTAGCACCGTCGTCGAAGACATGTTTGTGTAGCAGATAGGGAATGAGTGACGGATTCTAGGTCTTCGCTTAGGAGCAACAGTCAGTCACCAGGATGTTCGACAGATAAGGAAAAGATGTAAGCAAGACCCACAACCTACGGCCCCCTCTCGGATCTCCTCTCCCAAGGAAAGCTTTTCCAATGTACACTTATCTTGGCATGCCTATCGCGAAAACTGCCAAGTAGACAGATGTGCAGAGTAGGGGATTTTTTATTATCATAAGATTGGCTTGTTTATCGTTCATGGGATGAATAAGTAGTTCTTTATAGCGGGAGTGTTTGTCCTCAAACATATTTGGCGTGCATTGAGTGCAAATAAGATACATAATTGTATACCATCTTGGAGGCAACCTAATCGAGGTCCATCAGGCAACGGTGTCCTTGCGGTGTTAATAAGAAAAACAAAATCGGATTCATGTCCTGCTCGCTCATGCCCTCTTTGGTTGACATTCTGGCATTGGGGAACGTCTTGAAGAACTGAGCCACACCCAGTCGGAGCTCCATCCTAGCTAGATGCAGTCCAATGCAGACTAAAAGAACAATCACAGTTAGTACATCGCCTTAATGTCGTAAATCATAGTGCGTTTCTGCAGGAGTAGATATCAGAGTCAAGTTTGGACTTACTTCGACTGCCACCGCCGAAAGCCATGAAGGCATTCTTCATCGCCGGTGTTGGGTGCTCCCACCGCAAAGGATCGAAAGCGTCGGGGTTGGGAAAGGCGACGGGATCGCGCTGAATGGTGTGGTTCTGTACCGCGACCGTGTACCCAGCGGGGATGTTATATCCACAAAGCTCGGTGCCTCCCTCGGGCACTTGTCTCGGTATACCGGCGGGGACAGCTGGGTATCTCCTGAGCGTCTCGTCGATAACATGATCGAGATACGACACGTGTTGCAGATCTTCGTAGCTGAAATCATCGGGAAGCGCGTCCAACTCCTTCAGTAACCTGGCCTTGACTTCCGGATGGTGACACACAGCCCAGACGAGATAGCTCAGCGTGTTGGAGGTGGTGTCGCTGCCAGCTACGATATACGACTGCGCATTGAATACCACTTCTTGCGGGGATATGCTTTCCTCTCCCTGCGCCTTGTATACTTTCGTGAAGACGGTAGGCCTTGCGTCGGGGCCTTCTTTCTCTACCAGGTCCATGTGTCGTTTCAGGGATGTGGCCGCGTAGCCGAAAATGCGCTTCCTGCCTCCTTCGGCTTTTCCGAGATAAGGAAGCGTGATCCCGAGTCTCACACAGAATCGGTACAATCTAGGAAATGCTTTTACAGAGCACACCGGGGTCAGTAAAAGGGGTAATTGAGCTTCGTCTCAGGGACGTGCTGAAGAAAGGCAGCGGGAAATATGACTCAAGCGGCTTACCTGTTCTGTAAGCAGCCAATTCACCCGCTGACTGCAAATCCTCAATGTATTGGTTGACCTGGAAATAAGTCAGCCACATCTCATTATGAATCCTCCCTCGCGAGACTATGGTCATCCACTCACCTTTCCACTCTCCAACATGCGAAACGATTCACCGAAACTCAGTTCGCCGATGACATCAGTAGTCATGAAGAGCCACCACTTGAAGATATCAACGGCACCACGCGTCTTCGCCTCCTCGCCCATGCGCTCTATTGCGAGGTTCACCTTCTGCTCAATTTGCGGCTGGAACTGCTTGAGGCCCGACTCGGATAGCGGAGAGGAGAGTAATCGCCGAAGCCGCCTATGCATCTGGATATCCCTGGTGCTGAAGACCGACTGGCCGAAGGGGATGAAGTCCGAGTACCATTTGGCTTTGGGAAACTCATTTTTGATCTTGAAGATCTGTTGGGCAGCATCCACGTCTTGGATATATACCTCCTGAGGACGGATACGAACAATAGGACCTGGTAACATTGTTTTAGTATGTAATCACTTCCTCAATCCGACTGGGGTTGCCCCGTAAGTGGGCAAACGAAACGTAGTAGATAACGTACCATACTTCTGATGAAGATTGTGGATATATGCTGGTTTACGGCCAACGACCGAATAGCAATCGGCGACGAAGCCGGTCCATTTGGTATACCATGGCCCTGGAACCTTTGATATAGGATCTCGTAGATTTGAGACGACGAACTGGTAACGATGGCATTTAGCTAGATGCTTCAACCCGTCCAAAGGCACGATTGGCTTCTTACAAACAGTAAAGTCACCAAACCTAAAGCTCCTACGGAGTAGAAATGATGAGACTCGAGCAGCTCCGGAGCTGCAACCGTGGTAGTGTTCATGCTGGGCAGAAACAAGATGGTATGTCTGAGAGTGAGCAATCTGAATGGAACTGTAAGTAATCTACCTGGTTTCGGCGAAGGACAACTGTGTTATATATTTCACAGGAGCTTGCTGCTCCTCAACTTGTCATACTATGTATATACCATGATGTCGCCAACTTCTGGCCTCTGTATCTGGCTCATGCATCTATGGGACGGATGAGTAATGCACTGTCTTCGGCCGACAGTGCCGAGCCAGCGGGTTGAATATACCTCCGACATAAGTGGGCAAAGTTCAACCACAAGACGCCGTCTAGAGACTAATAGTTGATGGGTGCACATATGAACCCCACAAGTTTGAGTCCCATGCGTTTGTGCCCAGTCCCCAGTTTAGTGCCGGCAATTGGATGGCGGGTTGGACGGAGCCGAGGAGCCAAGTCCGCGCGTGGAGTATATATACCCCGTATAAGAAGATGTGACTCAAAAGTGATGATTGATCTATTAATAATCTATCCTTAACATAATCGTGGAGTAGCTTTCGTGATGATGCCGACACCACCAACGTCGTACCTACGATGCTGGCAAGTCTATAAACAGAAACTTGCCATATCAAGATCTACGGGCAACCAGCACATGAGTGCGTGATATTCACTACACGTCATTTGCTGTAACGAGCGCACTGCTATACGGTCAGCATTCTACGCCCTTGATGTCAATCCCGGTGGACGTATCTTGACACCTTGTCCATGGCCGGCAGCGCGAAACACGACGGCGCGAGACGACACCGGCATGCGCGAAAAGCAAGCTGAATAGCAGCCGGCCAAAGATCGCAGACACAGACTGGCTCAGGGGTATCATTCGGCTCATCGCATCATATCTCAAGCGTAGCAACGCGCAGTCTTAGCATCGATGTCGCAACTAGGCCATAGTATCGCAGATGATCCGAACCAACATGTGGCGGACAATTGCCCTATAACTTCATGCCGCCTACCATTGTCAGCGCTAAAGCGGAGATATCGTCGCGCGAACGCCTTACCCGAATTCCGAGTGTGTCCACAATCATTACCAATGATCTATCTCTCCCCCAACGCGGACCCTGTCAGCCAAGTGCGGAGATAGACTAGGCATGTGAGGAGACGGAGACTAGCCCCGAACGCGGTGTGAAGCTTAATTGATCCTAGTCTTCTATCCTGGTCTACCAACAAACTGCTGTTCGTGGGCGATGCAAGCTTGAATCTCGAAACCTTGAAGTATTATCGTATATACAGAAGTCGAAGCTATGAGAGTTAAAAATGCTACTTCAAATCTTGGCACGAGCTGGCCCTTGTCAGAGCGAATCAGTATACTCACACCAAGATACTAGTAAGATTAGGCAGCCAGTGAGTGTAATAATACCTGGTCACGCACGTGTACAAGACCAGAATGTGATCATTGATGTGAGCTTATTCGGTCTGTAGTCTCAAGCGCGAGCGCGAGCACGAGCTGAGAAGTAAAAAAGATGTGGTCATTAATCATTACTCTATACGCTTTCGATAATCTACCATGCAATAATCCCCTATGTTTATACCGGCCCCTTTTCCAAATCATGTACATGTATTGTGGGATTCCTGTTATCCTCTGTTTCTTCAGGTAGTATAATGGCGGGAGTGTCGCGTTGATCAACGGCCGCATCCCCAGTCGTGTTGTAAGTGCTCTTCTCATCTTGCACCTCCGGTGCTTGCGATGTTTCCCCTGTTTGCTTGTTTCTCTTGAACAGCCTTCCGATCTGATGCATGGCCTTGCCGAGGAATCGATAGACAACAACGAACGGCGCACCGACCGTCGTCGCAATGACAGCGAACCATTCGTCGGGGAACAGACGCAGGAGAACGGCCCAAGGCAAACAGAGGAAACCCGTCACCAGGCAAATGGCCCACTGCTCGCCATTGATCGGCTTGATCTCGAACGCGGCGCCACCCACAAAGATGATGAGAACCTGAAGGCCGACCATGAGAATGGTGATGCCGATGAAGAACTTGTTGCGAAGCACGCCTTCGAAGATATTGAACTTGTTATCGAGACGGCGGTTGTTGAACTCGTTGAAGATCTGCATCCACACAAAGGTGTTGAAGACGATTGTGGCAAGCTCCGTCTTCTGCGTTTCGTTGGTAGGGTCGTAGCCCAGAATCTGGTTGCCTGCAAAGTAAAGGGTGAAGGTGACGACGAGCTGGTAGATGGTTTGGCCAATAATCATCTTCCACATGTTGGTCGTGATGAGCGGAGCGCTCTTGGGCTGCGGCAGGCGATCGAGAATCTTGTCAGTCGGTGGATCCGTGGCCAAGGCGAGTGCGGCAAATGTGTCCATGATGAGGTTTACCCAAAGCAGTTGCACAGCTGTGAGAACTGACTTCATATCGGGACTTGCAACAGCTGAGACGAATGCGACGAGAACGGCAGTGATGTTGACGGTGACTTGAAACTGTAGGTTGGTTAGCGACTAGATGTTCTTGATGTTGCTGAAGTCGGAATGATATCTTACCTGAAGGAACTTCTGGACCGCGTCGTTGACGGCTCGTCCCCATTTCAAAGCGGTCAAGATAGAAGCGAAGTTATCGTCCATCAGTACAATCTCAGATGCCTCCTTGGCGACTTCGGTACCGCAGACACCCATCGAGAAGCCCACGTCAGCTGTCTTTAGGGCTGGAGCATCATTCGTCCCGTCGCCGGTAACTGCCACAGTCTCGCCAAGTGCCTTCAGTTTAGCCACCAAGATCTGCTTGTCTTCTGGTGATGAGCGTGCCAGAACCTGGAGTCTCGGGATCTTCTCGTTCATCTCCTCATCGCTGAGAATTCTGAACGCGGGTCCTTCCATAATGAGTCCATCTGTGTAGATTCCGCACTCCGTCGCGATAGCCTGTGCTGTCACAGCATTGTCTCCAGTGACCATGCGAACCGTCACACCAGCATGCTGGGCAAGTCGGACTGCCTCGGGCACACCTGGCCGAACAGGGTCCTGGATACCGACAACACCAAGCCAAACCAAGTCCTTGAGAATCGAAGCAAATTTAACATGACCATCTTCCATCTCAGCATGAGCAGGCGGCCATTGAGGGAAATCGCGGTACACAAGTCCGATGGTCCGAAGCGAACCCTTCGCATATTCGTCGATGGTGGATGTGAGCTTCGTACGGTCGTCGTCTGTAAGCGGGTTGTTGTCGAGTGTTGTAGAATCGGCCATCTCGCTGCAGTAGTTCAGGAGGATTTCGGAGGCGCCCTTGACCAAGAGTCGATATTGTGAGCCCACTTTGATGACGGCACCCATGCATTTCTTGCTCGAGTCGAACGGCATCTTGTGGACGGTCTGTTCGTTAGCACGCAGTTCAGAAAGTGACTGCATCCCCATGTGATCCTTGGCCCATTGCAACAGGGCGGTTTCCGTCTTCGAACCGATGAACGCAAACTGGCCAGCGTCTTCGCCTTCGAACGCAGTTGAGTTGATAGCGACAGATTGCACCAGAGCATCTCGGGTCTTCTGAGGAAGCTCAGCTGCCCACTGGGATACAGTTTTGGACTGGGTCTTCTCGTGGTCAGATTTGACAAAGCTTGATTGGCCGAAAGTTCCAGCCACCACTGTCATCTTGTTGGTGGTCAGGGTACCCGTCTTATCGGAGCAAATCGTTGTGGCGTTGCCCATAGTCTCGCAAGCGCGTAACACTCGAACAAGGTTGTTTTCCTTAAGCAGTCGTTGGGTAGCAAATGCTAGGGCCAGAGTCACAGCCAGGGGTAATCCTTCGGGCACAGCCACCACAACAATAGTGACTGCGACGATGAGGATATCTAGGAAGCCGGATGCCTTTTCGGGGGCCGAGCGGGTGTCGCCGGAGAGTCCGGCAAGAAATCGGAACAGTAGAACGAAGAACAGTAGAACAGCTGCGCTGCTACCGATCTTGGCGATGGCAATGGCGAGACGCTCGAGCTTTTTCTGCAACGGTGTTGCCTCAACCTCTGTCTGGACAGACATCATGATCTTACCAAAGCTGGAATGCACTCCAACCGAGGTACACAGAAAGGTGCCCACGCCCTCAAGGACTTTGGCTCCGGAGATAATAAATGGGTCGAGGTTCTTGGAGCTGGAGCTGCCAGATTCCAGCGAGCTCATGACTTGGCCTGCGGGTGTCTTTTTGACTGCATCCGATTCTCCTGTAGCCGAGGACTCGTCGCATTTCAACTCATGGCCATCTATCAACACGCCATCGACTGGCACGAGGTCGCCCGGCTCGAGATGTAAAACGTCCCCGACGAGAATCTCTCGCACATTGATCGTGTATGACTTGCCTGATCGAATGACCTTGACTTCCCTGTCCTCCTTCTTCTCATTTAGTCGAAAGAAGGCTCGCTCCTTCTGCCAGTCGTTCAGCGAGCCCACTAGCGTAACGATCAGTATAGCTATTATGATGGCAACGCCCTCGATCCAGTCGACAGCCGGAGGGGCGCCAGGCTCGTGTTCAACGCCGAAAGTTTCGTAAAGACCAAGTGCCAAAGAGACAACTGCAGCAACTGCTAAAAGGATGATGACCTTGTCCTTAGCGGCAATCCATATTAGCTGCCAGAAGGAAGCGGCCTTTTTCGCAGGCAAGACATTCTGCCCAAACACTCTCCCTCTATCAGAAAAAGAATCGGCTCCGGGTTCTGGGCTCCGTTCCGAGAATTGATGGGGTTTATCGGAAGTGGCGTTGACAGCTTGGTCGAACGTTACCCTTGAACGAACAGTTGTCTCGTCGAGGCTCAAGCCGGCATCGATGTCAGTTTGAAGGCCGTGTTGTATACCAGGGAGCCCACCTAATGCTCGAAAGGCAGGCAGAGACTTTGGGTTCAGCAGCTTATTTAATTGTCCAGGACTAAACGCAAAGGGGTTATCCTCGACTTGGAAGGCGGCTTCGGTGCCGGGATCCGGACGCAGCGCATATTCGGGAGATACTGTTCTGACGCTGGATCCGCAGTCGGATTGAGCTGGTGTGAGGAAGGGGTTGGCTGAGGAGGAGGGCGATAGGAAGGGATTCGACACATTCGATACGAATGAGCCAGCCGGCGTGACGGCACGAGTCTCGAGCGTATCGCTCCTTGAGCGAACACTCGGATTCAACATGGAATCGGTAGTATTACTCCTCGAGCGAGGTCGGGTATCTATCGCCAGTGTAGGCGGGGCCAGGCTGTTGCCAGCCATGATGGATGGCGGTTTGTCTTGGTGAATTAGATGACCAGTGTAGGAATAAGAATGTACTGATTGTTGTTGTTGTTTTGATTATTATTATTGTTATTGTTGTTTCTGCTGATGTTGCTGCGAAGCACCGTGGGCCTGTCAGTCAGGTTTAGGACTTTGTCTACCCCGGGAGTGATCTTTCGGTGAGCGATGGGAGATCATATGTAGCAGGCTCTGAAGGCTGAGTCGCGTTTCTGCCTCGAAGAGCGGCGAATGCTGACGTCGTAAGCTGGGAATGTACACTTCAGTATCCGGGAGGGAGGATGGAGACCAGCAGAGGGGGATCGGCAGAGCCCAGAGCCGGCGCAGGGTATTAGCTAGATACTAGGCGGTAGGTAGTATTAGGTATTAGGTAGATAGTGAATAGTACGAGTAGATGGCAAGACCTGACTACGATCTCGAATGTCTTGGTGACAGTCTTGGAGTTGGGCTGTGTAGCACGCAAGCGCTCACACAGGTTTCACTAGCCAGGCCAAGAAAGAAGGCGGGCGAGCGTGTTGTTCGATCTGATATATCGGTCGCTACCATTGATTGGCAACGAGACTACCGTAGAGGGCCGAAATTGGCCTGTGGAGTCTTTTAATGCTGGGCGCGCGTAGTAGGTCTGTGTCCGCCTCCGGGCTTCTGAGCTTGACCGTCTTCCGTACGAGGTTCTAGAATATCCCAGCGGCAATCAATGACAGGCGTGGTCGTGACTCTTCTTCGCGTAGAGGTTCGGACGAACGTGGTGGTGCGGTATCAGAGTACGAGTAAGGAGGTAAGTAAGTACAAGGGGGAGTTAGGTGCGTGTCAGTCTAGATCCCCTGCCTCACAAAGGCTTCACTGGAGGTTGAGCCTGGCTGGCTGCCTATCTTGGTGTGTTGGCTGGGGCTGTTCAACATTTGCCTCACGTCAAATGGCATTAAGGATGTATCTTAAGGATCGAGAGGCCTCGACACACTGAGAAAGTGACTTGAGTGAGGCTGTGTCGGTGCAAGTGGCTCGGCTGGCGTATTAGCTGGCTGGGCAGTGAGAGATGAGAGGTGGGAGGCACTTCCACTGGAGGCCGCTTTCTGCCCTTTCGGTGCTTAGGACACATTTGTAATTGCTACGTTATGTACTCTGGGAGGAACTAATTGATTGACACTGGTCTTCATAAAACCGGCATATCTCGTTCCTTCATGGCAATCCTAAACCTGATTGGTACATCAGGCGCGTGCGTCGTTGATAGACAACAGGGAACTCTACCGATTTCACGCTTGGCTTTGAAACGAGATCGAGAGGGAGCAAGAAACGAAACCTTTTTCCCCCGGCCTGCTGACTTGCACCCCCTTCATACCCCTATGACGGGAGTCTCCTGGAAAAATCTGATCCATGGTGTGAGAGATGGATTGAGGCTGTGTAAGTGACGGCGACCCAATCAACGTCGTCCGCGATTCGCGCTTTGCCATTTTCGTTTTCGGAAATTTAGCTTAGTCCAATGACTTATCGGCTTGGCGAAGTATCCACCGACCAGACCTGGAATTACAGAATTACAGAACGACAATTCACTTTGTACATACTGTACCTCTTGTGTGCTAGAGCACTAACTGTAAGGGGCCTAATTTCACCAGGTTCATGCCATTCAGTCGACAAATTGCCCTCGGGGCCTCCCATGACAGCTTGTAATTTAAAGCTCTGTGTGTGTACCCGAGGGAGTTTTGCGAAATGCGTTGCGTGCCTGAGATTGCCTACTTAGTACCTCATTCAACCTAATTGTCTCTTGGCATCTTCTCATGCCTTGGTAAAGACATCGGCCGAAAACGTGGCAAGCGTGGTTGTTGAGCTGCGATTTGTATTTACCCCATCCTTGCTCCTTCTGATTACATCATCGCGCATACAGTAAGTCGCTATCTAAACACTCACTTATTCCCATTGGGCTCCTCAATGATCGTCCAATTAGTTCCATGTATGCTCGCTTGAATGCTTATATCTACATACTTAGTATTTGACTTTGAGATGCGCCACGGATGCTCATCATTTATTTCCTTGCTATGTTATGTGTATGCAAGCTTATTCGGGCTTGCACAACTGTAATAGCAAATCCCCATTCCTGCTAGTAAGCACATACAAATGAGTGACAGCGACAACAATGACAACACAGCTCGCCATGAATCGTGTCAATCCTCCTGTTCCAAGGGTTCCTTGCGTCCCGGTGAGGATGCAGTCGGAGGGCTTTCGTCGTGCCAATCATCACCATTCTGACGACAACTAGCGGTCGTCTTGGCACCGGAGCGGTCTGATCCAGGAGGTGGCGGTGAGTGTGCTTGCGCGCACGAAAGAGCAGTCGACATGATACTCAGCCAACGGCAAGGTTACGCACAAATTCAATATCATACAGGATGTCGTGGTGATTCTGTGAACAACCCCTCATTCCAACGGGATGGGGCGGTTGTGAGGGGTGCCGGCGCTAGGGGTGGCTGTGTATGCCAATGGTTTTGAAATATTGCTTCGGGCCACGCTCTCCTTGCAGATTCCTTATTTCCTTGTTCTGAAAACACGCCGCGGCCTTGGTATCCTCAACAGTAGCAAATGTTATCGCAAAATCCAACGGGCTCGAGGTCGATTGTCGCTAGCTTTCTTGGTATGATAAGAGTCAGAAAATGGAGGCTGGGCGGCCTCAGAAGCCTCGAGACGACAATGATTCATTCGAATGAGATCGTGGCCGAGCGACGTGAACAATATGGGCGCAGTCAGTTGCTAGCCCCCACGAGACTTCAAATTGCGTAACAGCAGAGGTCGGCATATAGTCAGCGACGCTCCCGCGGAGTCGGTATGTTTAACAAAGGAGTATGCCGAATGCAGCCTTGTTAAACTGCATTGGCATATTGAATTGGACATAGTAGATCCCCAGAGTCAGCTGCCCAGAGTAAGTATCAATCTTACGCCTTCTTATGTCAGAGATCGAGAACCAATCTCATATATGTGGCTTGCCGGGCCTGCATTGACCCTCGCCACTGGGCCACGCCATTGGACATAAATGGTCATATTTTACATCAATGATAGAGGCCACGTGGGGTTAGACATCCTCGCGAGATGCTCAATTCATCCGTTCAATTAACATTGTGTTGATCAAGACCGAATAGTGGACTGCCAATAGGGAGGATACAAGGCGCCCTGAATGCGAGCAGATGACACTTCACTATGGTTTGCAACGCCAAATATAAGCCGCCATCTCTGATACGTGCGCGTGCTGCAATAATCGTATGGACTTTGTTTACGTACCAAAGTCAATAAAAATCGGCAAAAACGTACAACGCCAGGGATTCGCTGGTCGTCACCGACCCAACTACTAATCTGGCGCTCTCCAGTTTATCTAGGGCAGAGCGGACGGGATGCCGAGTTCTCTAGAGGCTATGGTCGTACGTGGCAATTCACGCGGTAATTATGTTTTATAAGGGACGAAAGGCAAAAGAAATCCTGGTGGTAAGTCGTTGACGACGCACCTGCACCTCTTGACTGGTCCACAGTTGGTCTAGGGACTGAAAAGAAGGAATTAAGAAAACACTGACCAGTTACGTTCAGACATCTGACGGTACAACATGAGAGCGAGAGGTAAAGCGGCTAAGAGGTTGCGCAGGGCTCAAGTTGTCGTGTGGGAAGCCCAGAGTTACCAATATCACATCAGTAAGATATTAATTACCTCGAAAGGCCCACGCAACTGTTCTATTACCCCTCTGCTAGCAATTATACAGATCTGCACTGCCGAACGGTACATCGCTGATAAATTTGCTAGAATTCTCACGAAAACGAGCTGTGACACGATGTAAAACTGCAATAGGAGGCCTCATAAAACATGATACATGTACATTCTGAAC
Organism: Astrocystis sublimbata; assembly: GCA_022453515.1. Classification (NCBI taxonomy): domain Eukaryota; kingdom Fungi; phylum Ascomycota; class Sordariomycetes; order Xylariales; family Xylariaceae; genus Astrocystis; species Astrocystis sublimbata. The sequence goes on along the minus strand of JAJNNY010000048.1, from coordinate 267,384 downwards.
TAGATTTTTTGATTCTCATGCAACGCATTTCACATCGTTTTCATAACACCGGAGAGAGCACCAAGAAGTCATACCCACCTATCAAATAGGTCCACGATGAGCTTTTCAAGCATCGCCCCTGGGTAGACTGGTAGTGCGCCTACCTAGTGAGCTCAGCCCCCTTTCGGCATCGGTACCTCCAACTCCGTCAATGGATATACGCATGAGCATAACTGCGCCGCGAAGCACCATCTATACCAAACACTATAAAAACGCATAAGGGCTAGGTTCCGTTGAAATAGTAACACAAGTGGAATAATTCATATAGTGAGCATTTGCATATCCACTCGGCCTTCGGTCCTCGGCTTAGCCATCAGCGCGATCCAAATACTTCAGTATCTCACTCAATACTCGATGATAACGTAAGCTCACCAACTACAAAGCCTGTCTATTTACTCACTCATGAGTCTACACACATTCATACCCCAGTGCTGACTAACTCATCCAACCCAAAAACGAACACGGCTCATGAAAATAAATAAGCCTTACGATCTCACATGGCACAGACATAACAACACAGCCCAATCTCATCAAATACTTCAAACTTACTACTTTATACTTACTATCTACCCACCCAAGCAAATGAGAGAAACGAAATAAGCCACTTCCAATCAAAATCCCGGTCCATCCGACCGGGTTTAAACTTCAACTTCTCCAATCTCCATATAAGACGCTGGCGGCCATGCATGTATGCATGCACGGAGCGGCACATCGCATCGCACTAGCAGTGGCTATGCTATGCCGGGCAACACACACACACCTACACATACTGCACTCACTGCTCCATCAGGCATGTATATGCGAATATGTACGACAAATGCGAAGTCCTTAAGGTCACTTCAACCAACCCGCTTATAGAATTCCCACTCAAAGAATTTACACATGCACATGCGCCCCCAACTTAAGTGTTTACCTAACAATGTTGGTTGATATGAGGCAACTCATCCCAAAACCAAGTTTGCAACTCTATATCTCAACACAGGTAATTACGTAGAGATGAGAACAACGTCAGACCGCAGATTCACCCGTCTCTAGTTCCTTTATAATCATGTATTGATTTGTACAAAGCGAAGTAAGCAATAATTTATAACAGCTACTCGCTATCGAGCCTACTATACCAACATGACTCGTAAACTCTGACCGCACACTAATTACGCATACGAATCTCACGATCCAAGCATATTAAGGAGGCAATTACGCAAGCAAGGCTTTCTTGCCTTCACATCAACCTGGCACTGCCACCTCGTTGCAATACTCAAGCTAGCAGAACCCGCCATCTTACCTGCCTACCAGACTAGTTACTCCTCTCTCGAACCAATTACCTGGTTCCGCAACTCTTTGTTCGCTTTCGCTTCCACTTCCACTTCCACTTCCACCTCCACCTTTGCTCTCACTCCGACAAACGTACTCGAATCTCGAATCTCGAATATCAAGCCTCATATTAGGGTTAGGGTTACTTAAATTTGCATCTTATTTGTTTCCCCCTATTCTACCCCAACAACAAATACCAGGATGCATGGACGGACACAAGTCAATACCAAGCTTTGACTGATAATTCATCGCAGGGAGACCTTACCTACATAGAAAAACTGTCAATAATCCACATGGAACTCGAAGTCAGATCGTCGATCAGGAGATCATAGCAGTACAAGAGCATACGGGGTTTCCCAATGCCCCTAAGTCGGCGATGAGCTCCGACGGGAACTGAATGGCAAGTTATCTATCACCATCTCCAAGCATACAAGCATGGCCCTGCAAAAGGACTGCACACGCACAACGGTGTCAGAGTTGGAAGACTAAAGCTTGCACATCATATAGAGCAAAAGGTAAGAAATAGACTCGTAGATAGTGTAGTTGAATGCATCATGCTCTGTTTTGTAATGACTGTTATCTGAAACGCTGATGAGGTACGTACATATATGCCAGAATGCTAACTAGCTACGAAGGCTGCCGATCAAGTGAAAACCAATCCGAATCCGAATCCGATCTTAAAAGCGCTGAGAGGGTACAATATATTTGGAATCATGTCATATCATGTCTTGTAATGTCATGGCAGGGCGGGTGACATCAAGCCATGCCATGCGGGATGGGTCGTTGGTTGGTCGCGTCGCACGCATTGTGCACGCATCATACCTCGGGCTCAGCCTGCGCTCCCTCGACCTCCACGTGTGCCTGCTGAGCCAGGTTCAAGGCATCCTTGACATCATTAACGAAGAGATGCTCACCTCCCACAAGGGCAACGATGCCGCTACGTTTGAGCTGATCCCATACTTCGTTGTCGCGTGCGGGCGCTCTGCTGAAAAAGACGCGGACGCCTTGCTCCCTGAACTTCTTCACGATCTCCATCAGCACCTGGGTGCCCGAGCCATCCATCGAGGTGACGCCATGGATGTCGAAAATGACATTCTGATTGCTGTTCTGGGGGCGGAGGCGCGGCAGTGCAGGATGGGCCCTGTTAGTGCCGTAGCGTTCCATTCGGTCCAGCCTACTTTTGAGGTTGCCTGTGTTGAGAAACGTTAGGGGCTCGGGGATCTTAACTATGAGGACTCCCTCGACAGACTCGACGCGCTCAGGGTGGTCCTCCGCATTGACCCAATTATTACTGTTGGGCAGTTTGCCCATGATCGCGATACGGGGGCGCGAAGCGTCATGTACTACTATTACCAGCGAGAGGCCTATACCAGTAGCAATGCCCATATTAAGGCTCACTAATACGGTGACAAGGACGATAATAGCCATGAGTCCTAGCTCTCGAAGGCCTCTAATTCGCACGAAGAAGACCATGTCTTCTGGTAGTTCTTCGATCAGAGAATAGGCAACCACCATGATAAGCGCAGAGAGGACAGGTTTCTAGGTGTCAAGTTAGCGGTAGCGGCAGCGGCAGCGTGGACCAATTGGAAATCTATCCAGGAGGGAAAGGGGGAGAGCATGTGGACTTACGGGTATATAGTAGAAGAACGGCAGAAGATAGAAAATAGAGATGACGGTAATGAGACTGAGGAGGATTGAGCTCATGGGGCTCTTCCCGCCGGTCGACTTGTTGAGCTTGCTCCTACCATATCCCCCAAAAGCAGGGAGGGACATAAAGAAAGACCCGGCAAAATTCGCGACACCCAGCGCAACCAATTCGCGGTTTGCACTGAATTCCATGCCTTCAATGTGCCTCGCATCGCCAAGACTCTTGGCAGCAACAGAAGATTCGAAAAAACCAAGCATGCTTATCAGAAAAGACGATCCCAGTGCCCCTATGATATGGGACCGATCGTCCCAATGGAAAGGGTTTCGGACCTCGAAAAGACCACCAGAGGAGGCCTCGACCTTGCCGAGAAGCTCGACGCCCTGATGCTCCCAATCGAGGTAGTAAGCTAGCAGAGCGGAGGCGACGACAACGAGGAGCCGATCCGGAACATAGGCCACGCCGGGATACCGGGGCTGCAGACGATTCTTGATTTTGCTAGCGCCGTTTGTTAGCCGATGATGTCTGAGGGAAAGAAGAGGCAAGACGCCGGAGTTGGACAGAGAGGGGGAGGGGTTTTTACCGAAACATCATGACGACGACAAAGCTCACAATGCCGATGATGCCCGAGAGCCTGTGCCAGCCTCCAAGGTAGGTGACGATGAATTGGAACTTGTCGACGGTGCTGCCACCGCTGAGGTCGGGGACGTGGCGTGCGACGGCGCTCAAGCCGAGAGTGGGGATCAGCTGGTCGATGAAGATGACGACGCCGATGGAGGAGATGAAGCCGCGGAGAAAGGGGCGGCTCAGGACGTTTTCGAGGAAGCCGAAGCGTAAAACACCTGCAACGAAAATGTAGGCGCCGGCCAAGCCAACAGCGATGCCGCCCATCTGGGCATTAGTGATAGCGTCGTCGTGAGGGTGAGGGTCGTGCCCACGGTCGATACTCTTGACTATGGCACCAACGAGCAGGGAGCCGGCAGCCTCGGGCCCGACAACCATGTGGGGACTAGTGCCGAGGAAGGCATAGATCAGGGGCATGAAGACGAAGGCGTACAGACCGCTGATGGGAGGCATGTGGGCGAGATTCTCGGCGTAGGACAGGGCCATGGGCAGGTACATGGAGGCCATGGAGACGGCGGCGGTGAGGTCGCCCGTGAGCCAGGACAACTTGTACTGGCGCATCCAGCTGAGGCCTTGGACATAGTAGGAGAGGTACATGTAGCCCTTCATCTCGAAGCCGTGGGATTCGGCGAGGGTGTTCGCCCTAGCCATGCTCCCGGTGGTCATCATGCCGGCGACGGTGCGGCGCCAGCCGGTCCTGGCGGGAGGGGCGTCGGGGGCATCGCGGAGGGTAGCAGAGCCGTCGGAGCCCAGCAGAGAGGCGGCCTCGGGCTGGTTGTGGGTGGATGCCTCTGGGTGCGGTGGAGGGGTGATGGCGCGTGGGGAGAAGGTGCCGTGGTCACAGGGACCGTCGTGGGCGCGTTCGCGGGGGAGGAGAGGAGCCGTCTCGTCGTTGTTCTTGTCGTCAGAGTCATCATTGTCGTCGTGTTTGGGCCCGGTCTCGGAGAGGGTGTGGCTCAGGCGAAGGCTGCTGGGGGTGGAGGGGGCATGATGAGCTGCGGCGGCGGCTGATGCTGCTGCTGCTGCCGCTGGTGGTGGTGGTGGCGGCGGCGGCGATGGTTGTGCAGTCGAGGGTTGGGTTTCGTCTTCGGAGGAGGATGGAGGGAGGCGGGCGTGGCCCGGTGGCGGCGAGGGTGATGACGAAGATGACGGCATCTCCAACTGCGTGTCTCTATCCGAGCCAAGACCAAGGGACCGTATATGTTGCTATGCTGCTATGCAACGTAGGCACTGAAGGTAACAGGACCCTGGCCCAGCCAAATGCATCACTGATGGACGACGCGACGCGACGACAGATTGAGTGAGTGCAGCAAAACGGGGAACAAATGCAAATTGTCGTGAGAAGACGTAGATGATGAAGAATTGCTCCCAGTCTTGAATTAATCAGAGGTCAAGTCTTGTCGCCAGCCACACTGTACCTGTACCGTACGGGATTGGGCCTAGTTTCTTCGTCTGGCTTAGCATTAGCAATGTTTTGGATGGATAGATGGCTCATGGATGGATGGCGCGGGGTGGATTCGCGGGTCCTTCGCGGGCTCGAGCGGGTCTAAGACTCTAAATCTAAAGTCGACAAGATGCTAGCCCCGGGATCTGTTCCTGAGCCAATTCTGTTCGGAGCCAGATACAGGGAGGAGGTTGAGCCGATGCGGGATTGTTGGGTCATATGTATTATGGATTGACGTGACCGCCGTTGTGTGATACCGTGATGTTAGGTAATGATGTGTATGTGTGGTGTGTATCTGGAGAAGTAGATGATTTGCAGAGGTTGGCGAGCATCATGGGTTGCAGGTGGCCATGGATTCGCATGTCTTGTGCAGCTGAGCGGCCCGCCAGGTCCCTGTCGCCTCCCACCTGCACCTTCTTCCCCAAGTCCTATGGACTCGAGTAGCTTCCTAAGTAAGTACACCCGCCATGTGCATCCTACCCACTGCACCTTACTGCCGCTCAAATAGGTAATGTGCTTAGGCAGGTGTGCTTGCGAACGGAAGATCAGAAATCAAGCAGGAGCAAACGCGATACACGTACCTAGTAGATACCTAGGTAGATAAGTATCTGTAAGTCGTAACTGCCTCGACTACGACGCTGGCCAAGTCTGGCCAAGACCGGCTAGACCTTGCTGCAGTGCAGGAGCGAGTGGGGCCTACGTGCCGCTGCCGCATGCCACCTGCCGACGATCAATCTCTCTTATATAATCATGACCTAAATGCACCGTTCTTCTCGGTCTACGCCGCACAGTGCTGTACATTCCACAGGCTCCGAGGTCCTGAAGTGCATCAACCCTGCATCGCGCCTTTACCATACCTTTCATCTTCCCCCCGGCTTAGATGCGGCAATTTCGACTGATCCATCGTGCGGCAGCTGTCATGAATTACCTTAGGTAATGTCGCAAGTGACCCGGCCCCCCAGTGCCCAATCGGCGGCGCCTTCATATTGAAGGCCCCAGTCACATCACAGCTCCGCGCCGACTTCCGTCACGCCAGAAGACACTAGATTCCAAGCATGTGTAAGTGGAAGGAATGCTTTAGTTCTGCTCTTGGTCGCTGTTAACGTCTTTCCTATCTCATGCTGTCGTGTCGTCATTAGTGACAGTGTTCACAGGAAACAGAGTAGGTACATGTAGGTAATTATTCGAAGCTCTTACTCACATTGTGCCTCCGAGAAAAGCTCCCAACCTGTGAAGTCATACAAGCCTTTCGAATGGCCAACAAGCGCTGGAATTACGTCTTTGCCGAAAGACTTAGAGCGGGGAAGCTTATAGATATGTCCTATAAGCCCTACTGGGCGGTGGCAGTCATGAAGCCGTCGTTGTACGGGAGCTCCACGCAAGGGTATGGCCTTCTTGCTGTCTGATAGATCCTTATCATCCAAACCATTCCTGCTCCACGCTTTTGACTTTTGTATGTTGGCATGCGACCACTGCATTTCTCGATTGGGGGGGGCTACTCTTATCGAAAGCAGACCAAAACCTTGGGGAGCTCGAACCTTGCACTTGCCGCCGACTCGGCTGGAGTATTCACCAAGAAGCAGCGATAGCTAGGATACGGGGTGACTAGGAGTTTACCGATGACTCAGGCCATAAATAAGCTTAGTTACTGCCTCGCCAACGGTAGTGCAGTCATGCAATCGCACACGAGAATGGTCTGCAGCCATTGACTATGGCAACTTGCGTCTACTTAAGTCGGAGCAGATCCCCTCCAGCCAGAGTTGAGAGTTCTCCTCCGCGTGCATCTTTCTGGCCTTTCCAATATTGCCATTCATTGTCAAGTTCCAAACTAGTAACGGAAATCCAAAGTCAAGCAGAATGGTCACGGCCTAGACGGAGGGAGATTATCCCGTGATCCCACGACTCATGATGGGTTCCTGGAATACTAGGCAGCGCTACCCAAATATGAGCTTAGACCCCGAGCGTTTTGGGAAGGGATGATGAAGGGGGGTGGCCGAAGTGGTAAAGACATCATTAGGGACAGTAGGAGCAGCATGCTAACCCGGGGAGGCTTCGACCCCCCGTTCTCTCAATAACGAGCTAATAATGATAATATTTTTACAAGCGCTGAATTCCTCGACTTTGGTGTTCAATACATGACGTACGGCAATGTTTGATAATTAGATGAGTCTCTGAGCTCTGAAGGCTTACTGAAAGTGAACATGCTGTGAGGAGAGCACTTTGCTATAGATTGACTGACAACCAAGTTGACCCGAAGTGACAATAGATTGTTTAAAGAGCCTGTAAAGACCTCTCATTGAGAAACACTTCTGGGCATTCCACAAAGCGCGGAACTCTCCTTCTCCTGACATTTGAACTGGAGAAGTTAGACCTAAAATACATGACACCGGCCCCTACTGGGCTGCAGGATTTGGGGGCTACGCATATGTGCACTCCTGGAGGTGTACCTATAATGTAATTTATAATACTATGTAGTTATGTTGGTCTCGGATATGCAAGTTCGATCATTAGGAGTCTTTGTTCTCGGTCGAAGGGGTGTTAGAGGCGCAATAATGTGGAGCTTTTCTAGACGCCCACAGTCCCTCCCTCCCCTCGCTCCATCTATGATGCTTCCCCAATATAGCTTCCGACTAGCTTTTGCACCTCGAGTACATGCCTCTATTAACCTGAAAGTATCGCTATATTTGCAATCTTCCTCTCGCAAGTCAAAAACTGATGATTCAGCTCCTCCTCCAATCCATCGACATTGGTAGACATGGCGGATCATAGCAAACCTCCCATGTACACTGATCATCCCTTGACACTGATACCAACACCCAAGTTCCAAACAAGCAAGGCGAGTTGGGTGCTCTTGATCAACCGACTAATGACTCGCTCAGTATTCACTAATGAAAATATATTTGCTAGGATGATCCCTTCACCATCGAAGCTTCGCACATGGCACTAAGTCACAATGCCTTTATCCGTGGCTTCAATAGCATCTACCAACAGGGCCCTCGTTTGAAACTCGACACCGACAAGTCCGATTTTGTTGGATACAGCCTATCTTGGGTCGACTGTGTCGTGGCCCATCACCATTATGAAGAGACCGAGCTGTTTCCCAACATTGACAGGGCAGCCGGTCGAAAAGGCCTCATGGATGACGCCACTCATGAGCACGAAGCCTTCTACGGCGGCATGGATCGTATGAAGAAGTATCTGCAAAGAAAGGGTGCTGATTTCTCGAGCAATGAGCTTCTAGAGATCATGGACTCGTTCAAAGACGCCCTACACAGCCATCTCAAAGCAGAGCCTCCGGCCATTGTCGCACTCGCGCAGTACAGCACTGCGGAGAATCCCATTGACATACTTGGCATTGCTGGGACTGCTGGTGAGTTAGACTGTTGAGCCAGTCCTCATGCATCTCCATCTCAAGCTAACAGCTTTGTTCGCCCTCCTTTTTTAATTTTAGGTAAGAAGCAAGTCAACTTGAGCTTCTTGTTCAACACTCTACCTGTCTTCTTACTCAACATGGAGACGGCCACCTTCGAGGATGGAATGTGGCACGGGGTGTTCCCTCCATTTGAGGGCGTACTTCGCATGATAATGATGAGAGTCATACCCCTGTGGCAATCACAACGGTGGCGCTTCGTCAGTTGCGCACATGATGGTCGGGTCAAGTCCCTGGCAATTTGAGATGGTGAGGCCTGGGTGGCCCTATGCTATTTGTACTATTCACGTAGGCAATGGCACCACGTCGGCAGCCATCTGATCGAAGTCGCATAGGAAGACGGCAACCCAGTGATGTTCATCAAGTCATGTATTGCAATTTTATCACAAGGTTTTGATACGCTCATCCCTTCTCTAGGTACTAATGGAATGCACTTGAAAGCAACGTCCATCCCCCAAACCTGCAGCATATTAGGCAACGAAATCCTTCAGTAGCTGTGTGAGGCTATCGGTTGACTGGTCGATATACCCAAGATCCGCCAGAGTGTCGAGGGACTTCTGAGCATAGCCCGTAGCCGTCTTGGCGTCACCAGCTTTCCAGAACAGTCTTGCGAGCACCTCATACTGCGAGGCCACCATAGTGGGGATGTTCTCAGCCTTCACCAGAGCCAGAATCTCGTGTGTGGAACGCACTGCTGTTGTGCCGTCCAACTTGCCGATGGCCTCCATGACTTCATTCTGCAGAGAAGCTATCTTCTCCCGCCGGTAATCTGACGACGCGACCTCCGTCTGTGATGCTGCGCAAAGACTGCACTTGCACTCGAATCCCCAGCGCCGCAGTTCGCGCTGTCGCTTCTCTCTCGGATGATTCAAAGGAATATCTGCGTATATGTAATCAGCAATATAAGCGCACATAGGCAATGATACTCAGGTCTGGGGGGAAGGGGGTAATTAATCATACAGCTGATGGTAATTTCCTCTCCTATCTCAATATCCCGAAAGGCTACAACTTTCACGTCAAAGCTTGTAGTGCTGAACCGTACGAATGCGCTATGTTGAGGTTAGTTTGGGATTTATTGGAGGCGTAAGCTTACTTACTTCGGGTTGCAGGCATGGTTGATCCTCTAATTCCACATGAAATCAGAAAAGACCAGGCATTCAAGGTTCTGAACAATGTGTTATCGACTCACAGCAACTTCTGGATACAGCGCCATATGTGAATCGCCACCCAGCGTGTATGCGAATGCGTTTGTCCCAAGTATGTCCTCGATGACATCGACAGCTTTCGTACTCGACCTGCCAAGGCTAAGCATCTTTGCCGGGTCGGCAAGCTGTTCAGCCGCCACGTGCAAATAACGATGCCCAACATGCTTCTGCATCACTCTCGGGAAAGACAGGTCTAGCAGCACAGACGCCCAGTCCGTCATGAAGGCTTCGGCGCGGGAGATTCTACTCGTCGCCACTACGCCTTTTCCCTTCAGGGGAATGTCGACAACTGCGTAACTCAACGCGCTGGTGTTAAGAGTGTGCCCCCCGGGAAACTCTTCATTGAGCATGTCCAAACTGCTTGCTGCCGTCTTGGGTTTCGTTATAAGACTGATTCCTCGATCTCCATGCTGCGAGTTGCTATAAACACAGTATTTAATGTCTTCGTCCACCTCGGCTTCTATGCATTTGGGCCGGTGACTCCAAGGCGACCAGTCAATGGGCTGAGACCCGATCGTTTCGTCAATAGGTGGCGGGCATCGTAGTTGAGTATCGTGCCGCAAACCAGGTGGCAGATCTGCGAGACAGTGCTTCGTGACGTCTTCGGCGGCTACAAGAAGGGCGCCGAGGACCGAACCAACGGCGGTAAATCTGTAATTTGACTGCTTCATTTCTGTGAATATACGATGCGTCTGTATGGCAAATAGAAACATTCGAAAGGGAAAATTCTCAACGAGGGAGAAGTACCTACGTCTTAGATAGTCGTGGCATGTTTCTCTAGCTTGCCGAGCTTTGAAAAGTGACGATCTGAGATTGCAAGGATGCCTGGGTTGAGCCGCAGCATAGCCATATTAGCCAGTCTGAGGCCAAGAGGAGCGCCCTGCACCAAGAACTTGCTATTGGGGCGATCTACATCCTCTGTTACGCGTTACCTTATAGAAGATAATTATAAGAACAGATCGTACAAGCAATGTGAACTTGACTGATTAATATTTGGGAATGTATTGAAGCCAGACCCCGTAATTACGACTTCCGAGGCACCTCACCCTATTCCGAAGAACGATTTCGCGCGTCAATTCTGACATCCCAGGCTGTGCTCCGCCGGTAGTTGGGATTAGATGGGTCATCAACGACCACGTTTGGCCGAGCGGCGCCGCCCATGGGAAGTCTTGGCTTCGCCGATCATAAGTTGGAGAGGGCTGACGAGCCGCGATCCTGCCGAATTCCGACGCTGGCATCGGGTCTGGCTGCCACGTTGAGTTCTCCCTGCTGTGATCCCGCCCAAACCGCGTCACTTGGCCGGCGGTTAAATTGAGGTCACGTCCACGGGGTGGGCGACCGGACCGGATAAAGCTTTCAGTTCTTGGTACACGATACCAAGGGTTTGGAATTGATTAAGAAGTAGTAATTTCACCCAGCCGCTAGCACTGCTAGCACTGCTTTTGTTACCAGAGCACCGTGACGTCTGTTATGGTTCCGCGTAAATGCAATTGACATCACAATGACAAAGTCCTTGGCACGGGTATCAAAAATCATCTGGATACTGTGTCTTGAGCGAAATCAGTGGGATGGAATCAAGAAGACAGATTCTACTGATTGCTTTCCTGTAACTCTTCGCGTGAGCTGGGGTATAGAGAGGTCTGATGTCAGGGTAGATTCTCAAGGCCAATGGTCGTGATTGAAGCATCATGAATATAGACAGGGGTCCCCCTCGGATGGGTTCTGGAGCACTACTAGCCTGCATGGCAGGTGAGTTTTCTGGCTCTGTTACAATTGCATGATAGTTCTATACTAGAGGGAAGAGTTTACTTGAGTAGGGTTGTAGTCAAGTGGAAGTGGAAGTAAAGGTAAAGTTTTATTTGTGTTCACTCCTGGACTTCTCCTGCCTAGTTGGGAGCCGCCCCGTCCTGGTATATCCGAAGTCACATATATTAATCTCGAGAGGATAGCTTCCAGGTACCGGAAGACTCCCACTCCTTTAGCTCTAACATCTGAGCATAACGAGGCGCACTGCGCTGCATGCATGATGTATGATAATATATGAATTGTACAGTGAAACTATTTGCAACATGCACCAATAGTTCAACTGCGTACGCGACTCTAATTAATGAATATTGCTCTATTGATCAAGTAGACTTCTCATCACTCCTGTCTTGTGGCACGAATTCCACCAGCATCGCGAAGCGACTTGATGACTGTGTCTGCTATTTCGCATCTACTCTTGTATTCTGGAAGACTGTACTTTGTCTTTTTCTCCATGCGTTCCTGAACCATCTGTTTAGCGCGAATCACCCCATCTAGCGGTGTCTCATGGAACGATTCCTTTTCATACCGACCATTCTTGGACCTTCCTTCACTTAGAATGGAGAGCGCGTTGACTCTGGCTCCATGATGAATCATTGAATTGACAGAGGACGGCCACATTTTACTTGCAAGATGGTGCAACAGCGTTACCCCCGCACGATCACGGCGCTCGAATAGATCAAACACCTTATTTTTAGTGATCGCATCATCATTCAGTGCGTAGCAGCATGATATGACATGCTGGAGTAACGAAGCCCATTCCTCGTCTACCTTCAAGCCATGAGCTGCAAAAACGAGCCAATGACATCCCTCCGCATATGATCCCGGAGTCACGTCCGTTTCCATCAAATTGACGCCGTGGGATATGAGTAGCTTCAAGAGATCCAAGTTATCGCAATGCGCGGCTGGTCGTAGAACGGTATTACCATTAACGTCTCGGTGATTGATATCTGCCCCGGCCCCGAGGAGGATCTTCGTAATTTGGGTATTTGGGCCATTGTATGGACCGAAACAACCGAGAGCTGTCGTTCCCCAGTTATTCGCTATTTCGAGTTTCACTTCTGCTTGGACCAAGGCGAGCACGACTTCTGGACGGGAGTTCAAGGCAGCGAGCATGAGTGGTGTATGAGATATGTTCTGAGAGGCTGATCCATGGGGATTGTCCTTAACGATCAGCGGCGTAGTGAGCTTGTCAAGGTCGCCACCTAGAGCCTTGATGGCCGAAATTGTGCGATTGAGACTTTCGGCTGCTCTCGCCTGGCTTCCCCTAAAGGGCACAGCAGAGAAGCGGATTTGTGTGCTAGTACGCCGAGTTTGGCTATCGGCTAGTCGGTGTGCAACCGTAAACCCTTCTTCGTCAACATCATTGATATTGGTATTGAGTTGCTTGGTGGACGTCAACAGCGCCTCAAAAAGCAATGGGCTATGATTTGAAGCAGCGTGGTCCATAGGAGAAAGACCCCGAGGCTCAAACTGTGGTATAGAGTACGAGTCCTGATTGAGTCCGTGCCAATGATCGAGGTACCTGACTTCACGATCATACTTATACGGGTCAGATCGATCACGGATAGTCGGGTCGGCGCCGAGCTCCAAAAGAGTTGTGATGGTCTCACGGCTTTCGAAGACAACAGCCCAATGTAAAGGTGATCCAGGAGGGAGAACGAATGGGTAATGGGGAAAGGGCACTGGATGAGGGATCAAAGCATCGATAAGGGCCCCCTTTTCTACGAGAGTCTTCAAAACGATTGATTGCAAAGGGGTAGGGAATATGAATAGCCAGTGAAGGCAAGTTATCTTGAATGGCGTACATTTGACCGATGCATCTGCCCCATGGCTAAGCAAATGCTCGGCAATCTCCCAAGAGCCTCGAGCACATGCCAGATATAGGGGTGTCTCACCATAATAAGTCCGTTCGTCGATATTATGAACCGGAGTGGAAAGCAAGAACTCCTTCACGGCGAGAGAATCTCCGTACATGGCCAGTCTCTGAAGGGCGGTGAGTTGTGCCAAGTGCCCATGCACGTGGATTCCATACCCACCAAGATTTCTAAAACCTTCTAGAGCTTGGTGAGCTGCAGTACTATCAAGCTTCTCCAAGTACTGCAGGGCGTGGAAAGAGCCTCTGGTGACTGCACGAGCCAACCAAGGTTGTATCAGACTCTTAATTTCGTCCGGGTAGTCTTTGTCAAAGAATTCAAATATGAAAGGAACGACAGCTTGAGCGGGGAGATAGCCACCAGAAGCCGAGGCGACGATAATCTCCAGAACTGGTCTTGTATCCATATCAGCTCGATCATAAGTGGTGAAGTAGAGAAATGAGCCAAAAAGTGCTGCGGGGTGAAGGCGAAGGGGGTGCTTCTTGAATTGAGTGATTATGTTCGGCACGAAGACGTCGGGCAGGCTAGGGATCTCCCAGGGCATTTTGGGCAACTTCGGTTCCGTATAAACGTCATAAGGCGTTCTATAAGGTAATTGAAAGTTGGGTGGACGTGTGCCATCTGGAACCTGGAAGAGTGCTTCCAACCTTGCGGGCCTCTCAGAGGGATCGGAGCGAAGCAATTGTCTGAGTGCTTTAGCGACAACACCAATAGCAAAGGTGGCTCCCTCAGTTTCCGCTTTCAGAGCCTTTTCTCTTATCTCAATTTCGACTGCAAGCAGATGTTCTGGCCCTTCAGTACTTATTTCTGATGGTGGCGGCTTCCCGCTATTCTCGTTGAACAGTGTACACCATGATAGCAAACCAAAGGAGTAGTTATCTGCCTTTCGAAGCCCCTCCGGCCTTAAGAACTTCCCCTCGGAAACCTCGGGTGCTTGCCATCCTGGTGTACCCCCGAGTCTCTGTGTGATCTCGGATTGCGTGTCGTTAAAGGTACCAACTGATAGACCAAAATCGGCAAGCTTCGCAACAGGTCCATCTCTCTGGTCAAATATCAGCACGTTCTGGGGCTTCAGATCGCCATGCACCATTTGGCACTCGTGAATGGCGTCCATTCCGGACGCAACCTGAGAGCAAATTCTGTATCGGTCTGACCATGAAATTGGGCATCTCGGATTGGAAAGCAAGCTTTCAAGGTCCGAGGTTGCCAACTCCATTACCAAACCGACTGGCTGATGGAAATTCTCACGATCAATCGTCCAGCTAAGGAGCCTTGCTACATACGGGTGTCGTTGTAATAAGGGCGTTGTGAGTGCTCGAATCTCCAGGATGATATTGTCTAAGTGGCGTCGTGCCCTTTGCCCCTCGATATCAAGAGGCTCAACTGGATCCAGCTCAAACTTTGGTTGTTTGACGGCAACCATGGCCTGTGGGTCTTCAACTAGCATCATCTGCTCATCACTCCAAAAGACCATCTGCTTGTTGACCACGAACTGTGATCCTTGTCCGAGATAAATCTTCGGTAGACCTGTAACCGTGGGACCTGGGAGCCTGCTGGATGCTATAGTATCGAATATCTTTCCTATAGCCGAATACATATCCACATCATTCATTGAATCTGATTGACCGTCCTCAGAAGATTCAAAGAAGAAGGAAGTGGTAGGGCGCCTAGAGGAGCGTATCCGACTCTGCGGAGCTGAAGAAGCCACATCCGAGGTGTGGTATGTGTAATAATGTTCCATCTTCAACAGAATCTTGAACAGAAAAGAAGAGGTTCTCGTTTACTTCGATAAATTACAGAGAAATCGTTCTGGATTCGTATGCGAACTATTGCAGACGGTCGAATGTTTCGACTTGGAAATGCGTGATCTTCTTTGATCATGTCGGCGTATAATGCTGCAAGTATGTATTGTGGCAGGAAAGATACGTCGGGGCGACGCTATACTACTGCATTACCCCTCAATGCTGGTTGAGAAGGACAGTACTCCGCATCGCGCGATGGGTAGAAGATACGCCACTGCAATGTAATTGGTCACATACAAACTATACCTTCAGAATACCACCGACGAGTTTCGAGCCGATTGCGTTATTCGTTCGCTTAAGCTGACCAGCATTTGCCAGACTGGAATGCCTGCAAGCATGGTTGCAACCATCACGGCGGCAAAGGGTGCTTTCAGGGGGCCATACCGGGAAGTATAGTCTAGGACTTCGTCGTGTCACTAAGACATGACGCATGCAGTATCTACCCATATGGAAGGGTGTGATGGTGTCAAATCTGGCGGTAATTGTCTACCTACTAACGGCACGCCGACAAGACACAAGGCTAACTCACCGATAATAATTTTGATCGTAAGATCCCACGAATTGACGGGACTGTAAGACCGGGACAATATATGACCGCGCGACTATGCTTAACTTATAGAATTTGTGTGTGCCTGACTCTATAAGGTGAAGAAGCAATGGCCGCAAGGGTTCATTCATTAATCCACAACTCACGGGTCATGTTATTGTGATAGCCCCTGTCCTAGGATTCACTGTGGCTAGTTGGAGCCCAACCCGGGCGTTTCAAGGCAGGGGTATTGTGAGCAACCAATGAAGCGTACACGCAATGCACGAGGTCAGACGAACTTATTATAATAATGTAGGTGGGGTGCTTACACGGCCCTTTAGACCAACGCATGATCACCAGCGCGATTTTTCGATTGTGAGATCGTGACGAGGAAACGAGTATTTCCATTGTCGACGCCAACTCAATGTTTTGTTTCCTTTCATGCTATGACGTGATAAGAATCATATGATGGCAGACGTACCCGATCGCCTAAATAAGTCACTCCAGCACTCCATCCGACGCCGCACTTACGAATTTGTCAAAGTAATAGCCCTCTATTGGGATGCCGGCCACCAAGGCTACAAAGACGAAGGGAGAGCTGTGACAGACATGTTCAGAACCAAATTTCGGTATCAGACCCAGGAGTTTCCGATCCCATCCTTTAATAGTTATACGCACGTGATGGGATTGATGACAAGGGTACTGCTTGAGATTGGCAGTGCAGCTGAGAAGACCAATGCGGCATCGCTGTTGATCGTTCATTACGGCGGCCATGGCGACGAAGATGCTGACAGACATCAAGGACAAGAAAGAAGATCGGTTTGGGCTGCGTCAGTGAAGCATATTGATTTTCAACACAGGATGCAATGGCTGACTTGGAGCATGCAGTCAAGGCAACGGAGGGCCCACGCTCCAATGGTATCAAATTCAAGACCAGCTTGACGACCTTAAAACACACGATACTGATATTCTTCTTCTGCTTGACTGCTGCTATGCGGGTCAAGCGGCGAGAGATCATAAAAACTGGGGTGGTCGGTTCGAGATTTTGGCAGCTTCCGCCATGGGAATGAAAACTCCAGAACCAGGAGACACTTCTTTTACAGCCATCCTTCTCAAAGAGCTCGAGCGACAACTCGAAACTAAAGAATCCATCGTCGTCAAGGATCTTCACGGGATCTTATCTAATCGCAAAGCGCAACTCTGGGCGACACCTGTACATACGTCCCTCAGAGAAGGTCAGCGCCCGATACAATTGCAACCGATATCACAATCATCAATGGTGGCAATCCAAGAGCATGCAGATATAAATACTCAGTCTTTCCTGCATCTACTTGTTGAGCTAGACGGCGAACTTGGAGCTCAACACGTGGACGAAATTGGTCGGTGGTTGGGAGCTGATACGCCACGGATTGTATCAAAGCTTGTGTTTCAGACCACAGCCAAAATCAGTACAGCAATGAAAAAGATGGAAAAAGACCCAGACAACATCTCCAGTCGGCTTGACACCACTTCAAAGCAGGAGATAGAGACAGCTTGGCATAAAGTCGTGGACCTAGTAGAGCGATACCATGCTATACAGCATGGTCAATCTCACCAGCAGCCCCCATCCTCCAGCGATAGCCAACGAGCTCACGACTTTCTTCGCCGACTGGATTTCTGCAACAGCTCCGTCATTGGCACCATCGAACGAAATCTTCTTGGCGAGCTAGATGCGCAGAATGACGATTCCTCCATGGACCAAGCTATCGAAGAAGCGATCAACGACGAAACCGTGCGTGGACTAGGGCTCGTGGAAAACTTTAGAATGCGTCAAATGATCTCTCAATCCGAGTTACCGC
The DNA here is from genome assembly GCA_022453515.1 of Astrocystis sublimbata. Lineage (NCBI taxonomy): Eukaryota > Fungi > Ascomycota > Sordariomycetes > Xylariales > Xylariaceae > Astrocystis > Astrocystis sublimbata. Next base: position 249,840 of record JAJNNY010000048.1, on the reverse strand, counting down.
GTACAGTGGAGTATCATGCTTCGCTTTACATAGACGACACAGAAAATGGCGGCGCAATCGTTGAGGACAAGAAGTACGGGCCGTATGTCAATCCTGCCGAACTACCTAACCTCAAAACGCGCGTCACTCTGCTAGCAGACTTATTACGTACGCCCAAGAGTAACGGCTTCCGAGCTCTGAAATGCCTGCAGTGGGAGCACCGGCCTTTGGAGAACAAGTTTGTCCTTTACTTCGAGGTCCCAAGTGGCTATGAGATTGGGGACAATAGTTATCAGAATCTTCATTCGGTGATTCGCAAAGCCAAATCTATAACGAGGCCTTCTATGGATGATCGAATGGCTATCGCTCTGGGTATCTCGATGGCGATCCAGAAGTGGCATTCTGTCGGTTGGGTGCATCAAGGAGTCAATAGTCATAACATCTTGTTATTTAAGTCCAAGTCAACTGGCCAACTGGACTACCTACATCCTTTTCTTCAGGGGTTTGAGTATTCGCGACCGGATCACGCCCCATCAATAGTATCTCCTATGGACGATATCGAATCCAGCGTCTACTTCCATCCCAGTAGACAAGGCACTATGCGTCAAGGCCATCGCAAGATTCATGACTTATACTCTCTCGGTGTAGTACTCCTAGAGATAGGCCTATGGCAAACGGCTTCGTCCATGCTAGACCGAAGCAAGAAATACCAATGTAGCGAGATTCAAAAGTTGCTACAAAGGTCTTGCTCGGAACGGCTTGCACATTACGCAGGCGTGTCCTATCAGTCGGCAGTCGCAACATGCTTGAGCTCCACGTTTGGTATCGATGCTGATAACGAGAAAGGTTCTCGATTGGCCAGAGCCTTTGAGCTCAAAGTCATAAACATGATTCAGAGAGGTATATGCTTAACATAAGAGGCCAGTGTTTTGCGTTTTCGAGAGCCATTTGAAACAGACTGCAAACATACGCTGCACAATGGTGTTGGCCAAAGTGATGATCCCCCAACATCGAAACCAGCATATCGAATCACCTCGGCGCTGTGAAAACAACCAACACAGCTGCGTAGCTAGGTAGGGTTAGCTAAACCACATCAAAACTAGGGGAGTCTCCCTACCTTGCGCCGGCAGCGAAAACTTCAACGGCCCTTGCTTGCGTGAAGGATGAGACAATCGCCAAGAAAAATGCTGCCGAGAGAATGCTGGCCGCAATGCGAACAGCCGGGCTCGCGATGCCAAGTAGCAAGACTGTAGGTGCCAGAATGATGAGGGTGATGACTGTGATCGTCATTGCACGGCAAAGCTTTTGAAGTACGGGGCTCAATAGAAGAACATTGTCATCTTCTGTGACCCTTGAGCGCCCCAGTCGAATGTTTGGGAAGATCTGATGCCATGGTTAGCTTGGCAGAAGACTAGGGGCCGTGAGTCGTCCTACTCGACCCAGCATTATTTCCAACCAGTATACGCATTCCTCGACAGCCATTTCAATATACTCCGTAGAGGTATCTCCTGAGCTACTTAGGCTCACTAGGTCACCGCTGTACTGCAAGTAACTAGATTCGCTTCGATCTAGACAACCTGTCCCGTCGATCCAGTTTTGGAGATTTTGCACCTCACGCTGACTGGCAGCTGGCAAAGACGTGGTAGCTCGATACTGCGACATCATCCCATCTGTCCGAAAGTCGAATTAGCCTCGGTGTCAGTTTAGTTTAGTACACATCCTATCTTGCCTTACCATACTCTGAGATCGCTAGCTTGATGTTCTGAAGGGCTTGCTGTCTATCGACGTTTGTGTCCCTGCGCATGCAACCCAAGAAGAGAACTCGCTGTTCGGCCGAGTCTATCTCGTCCAGTCTGCTCTCGAGCACGGATATTTCATCTTGTTTAGCAAGTAACAGTCGCAATCGCAATCTTCTGAAAGCTCGGAAGTTGTGGAAAGAATTGTGACTGTTGAGCAAAGCCGCATACCGCGGGTAGCCAGGCCGAAACTTGTCGACTGCAAGCAAGTCAGCGTCGCCCAGTGGTCAATGGGTTTGGAGTTTTAGATCACCAAAATGTTTCTCTAATTGCGAGGGCGAATTAGACATTTCCGCAAATTCTTTTGTATAGATATAAACGCACGAGACTCGAGAGAGGTGTATCCTCTTGAAAATTCTTGAAAACAGTTGGGGTACCTAGGGCAAATACCCATGCTCCCTATCCCCTACGTTATTGCAACATCGGCCAGCGATCGAAGCGGGCTATGCAGCCTCCATGCAGAGCCTGCAGCTGAGCAGGGGCAGTTTACCCAACCATCTTGGAGTACCTAGGTATTCGGAATACTGGCTGCAAATGTTGCATGTTCAGCTGGTTGACTGATGTCCAGTCAATGTCAAACGAGGCAATGAGGGGTAAAAGGTTCGCGGCAACACAAGTCGAAAAAGAATAATAAAGATGGAGCCGAGAGGTGGCCCTGTCATTTGCTACCTTCTCTTTCTCAACAACTGTCACCCGCATATCACAAAACAGCACCGGGCTCTTGGTGCATGGCAAGCACGTATTCATAGGAAAGACCCCGTTTCGCCCACAATGTCCGAAGATCGCAAGGTAGCGTTGAACGAAACCCCGCCGCCCTGAAGGCTGCAGAATTCTCACAAAGTCCCAGGATAAGCCGGTAGCCGTAGGAGACGGCACTGATGCCGGGGGCAGACCCCGGATCTAGCAGTATGCGGGTGTAAGTTCGACGTCTAAAGACTCAATTCGGTCATGTGATTGGACTCGGACTTCTAGCTAACTGGGAGCGGAAGAATAAATTTCGCGTGAATGACAGAGTGTACTTGTCCTCTGGTCGCGCATTGCTGGGTCCGTACCTTGTGTCAAGCGTCCCCCGCACCGGGCTATACACCCTTTGTCATGAAAACGGAGCCGTGATCGAGAACGGGCGGGAGTTTGCTGAGAACACACTCCAGTGGGCTTGAGTCGAAACCTCAGGTGGACATTCTGGATATTGGACATGCAGTCGGAGCTTGAGTGAACGAACAATGTTGACTAGATCGCTACTACGGTTTCTTCAGCCGCAAGTAGAAAAAGCACCGCGTGATATCTTTTACTTGACACATCCTGTGACGAGTCAGTGTTTCTGTAAAGTAGGATGCTGCAATTCACAATCACGAGACCACAATGATGATTGAGGAAAATATTATTTGAGGTCAGGAATTATTAAGTACGATCGTAAAGTCGGGCAGTTCGTATCTCGGGACATCCCCTCGTATCTCGGGACATCCCCTCGTATACATGACTTCCATCGTAACTTCCTGTAACCTCTTCATCACCCAGCTCGTCGCAACTCATGTGCAGACTCGAGCAAGTGACCATCAATGTAAATCAGAAAACTCCGAACATTCCCCCTCCCGTCGAAAATCGACAAGAAGCAAATTCTGAACACATCGCGAAAATCGTGGACGTCAATCCACCGTGGAACATCCAGGACCATTCCCAGAGCAGAGCAAACAGAAGCTCCGTTCCATCCGAAACCATTAACAAAAACAAAGCAAAACATCCTCCCCCTTGCCAAATGCGGGAATCGTGTTCCCTTTTGTGCGCCAACAACCATGGCTGCGATTTGGTATATACCTGTTCCCTTTTCCATTACCCATTCCCCTTTTCCTCCCTGTTCCCTGTTCCCTTTTTCCATCCGTAACGCCAAAATTCTAAACCAAGATTCTAAACAAAATTCTAAAAGCAAAGGGTATCTTGGGGGTATCATTCAAAGCAGCTCTATAAGCGCCGTGTGGCCGTGTGTGACCGTGTGCAAATGCTGAGTTGAACTCCCTGTGTGTGTTCCTGACGTGGAACAGAAAATGCAGATGCCCGCCGAAAACCCCTTGCCGTTCGTTGTGTGTGTCATGAAAATGCAAACAATGCAAATGCGCAAATGCCAGAACTCCTTGCTTTTGTGGTTGAGTCTCTCGAGACCCGTGGTGCGACTGCGGTTGTTTGCCGCGAAACTCGGTGATGGTGGTGGTACAACAACAAAATGCATATATGAGGAAAGAAGTGCAGCAGGAAAGTGGAGGAAAGAAGCTGTAGGAATCAGGAAAAGAGGAAATGGCTGACAGCTTCGCCATTCCGGGTGTGAATGTATCTCTTATCCTAGCCTTGGCGGCCTTGAAGTCCCTCTACAGGATATTCCGAGTCGAGTTCTCCTTCGGCGTCCTCGTCGGCGTCCTCGTCGGCCGGGGGAGCGAATACGTCGTTGTTATCAAGGCCGAAATTGAAAAACTCCGAGTCGTCAAACAAAGGCTCATCGCCCAGGCCTGAGAGACCAGCTGAGGGAGCGGTCAGGTCCATGGGAACTACGGCGATGGGCTGATCCATTTGAACAACGTTATTTGCCTGTCCCGAGCGACCAGTTGAGGGAGGGCTCATTCCGAGAGGCACGTTATTAGCGAGCACGTTGTTAGCGGGCTCGTTGTTGACGTGGCCATAGTTGACGTGGTTATAGTTGACGTTGTTGGCGGGCACGGCGTTGGCGAGCACGTTGTTGCCGTTGTCATAGTTGCCGTTGTTGGCGAGCCCGTTGTCGGCGAGCCAGTTGTTGGCGTTGTCAAAGTTGTTGACGTTGTCAAAGTTGCCGTTGTTGGCGACCATATTGTTAGCAAGCATGTTGTTAACGGGGTCATACATTTGAGCCCCGTAACTTGCCTGTCCCGAAGGAACAGTTGTAGCTGGAGCAGCTGGGGGTTGGCTCAAGGATGCTGCTGAGTTAAACCTCGAACCCGGGCCGTTGGTGGCCCAGGCTCGTGTTGATACGTACGCCCTCCAATCGGGGTCTTGTTGCGAGTTAGCATTGACCGCCTGGCTTCCATGTCCCATGGCAATCAGCTCCTGAGGGGTCCAGTTAGGGTTAACCGTCTGAGTCTGAAACTGCATGAGAGCAGGATCGATACACTGTTGGTCCTGGCTGACAGCTGGTGAATCTTCATGGTAGGACTGTTCGGCCCAAGGGCTTTTCTCGCGTGACATAGGGTAGTTCTGAGGCTTGGTCGGCATGAGCGAAGGTCTGTTCTGTTGCATGGAATGGACTGCGTTGATATTGAAGTCGTTGGCGGGTAGTAGAGCGCCGAACGATGCAGCAGGACCCGGATTGGCAACAGCAGCCATCCCGTTGCTGGGTTCAGGAGGTGAAAGTCTCGCTTCGTTGGTGTTGGTGCGGATTCCACCAGGGGCCAAGGCCGCGACCTGTGCTGCCGGTGCCGGTGCCGGTGCCGGTGCCGTTGCCTGGGCCTGGGATGAGGTACTGTTACTTTTCTTCGAGGTCCTCCGCTTCTTAGCGGGCTGCGAATTGGACGAAGCCGGTCGGCCGCGTTTTGAGCCAGCAGTCGGTTGTGGGGTGTTATTATTTGAGTGGCCATCAGCCTGTGGCTACTCGACAGTTAGCATGCGTGTTCCAACAACTTTGTGAGAAGGGCAAAGCTATGTGACGGGGGAGGAGGATTCAACATGGACGCTTGAAATGCTGAGATTTACCTGGGCTAATCCCACTTGGAGATCGGCATCCTCAGCCTGAGCCGCCACTCCTGGCCCTTGACGCTGAGCTGCTTCCTGTGCGGCCCTTTTATGCTGCTTTGCATAGGTAATTTGAAGCTTCTTGTTATCATTCAAATTTTTATTTGTCCTCTTGCGCTGTGAGCAAGTCAGAATATTTTTCCTTGTGTTGAAGTGCAAGTGTAGCAAGAGCTTACCGAGTGCTCCTTGACGGGGTTTTGGGCCCCTCGGGACCGAAACTCGTCATTACTGACAGAACTCTGTACTGCCGATTTTGACTTCTGTAAATTGAAATTAGTCGTGTGTACTAATGTCCTTATGCTCTTGCCACTGACCGCCAACATCTCAAGCGTTTGAGTCAATCGGTCCCTGAACGATGTAAATGACTTGATGTGTATCTTTTCTGAACTGGCAAACGTGTCCAGAGTGTTGATACCCTTTGCGGCCAATTCAACATGTTCCTACCACAGCAGTTAGCTCCATTAAAATGTGTCGCGAGTCTTTTTATTGACTCACGAGGATGTTCCAGCAAACAACGGTGACTTCATCATCACTCCACACCTTATTGTCACCACTGCTGGCAACGTTTCTAATCTGGAGGCTTCCTGGGCTGTCCAGGACATTAACCAGTGTGAACACCGCATCCCATATCAGTCTGACGTATTGCGTGCGTTGATAGTTGTTTGCAGGCAGGTCCTGCTGATGCTCTACGGGTGTCGGCTTGTTTTGTCCTGCCTTTAGGCGTTCACGGAGCTCATGAGCCTCCTCGTAGCTGCCTACGAGGCAGACATATGGCCGCGTTGTGTTGTTCACGATGCGGGCTTGTATATCCTGAAGATAAGCTTCGAATTGATCTTGATGGTTAGGCTGAACCTGGGCCATCTTGATTGATAGCCGACAACTGTTCATAAGTAGTTAGCGAAGCCCTTAGAGAATATTGTTCGTTACCGGGGCCTTCTCTAGCAACATCGGACAATGTGGATTCGCCTCAAAATCGCAGTGTTCATTGGTACTGTTCCAATGCCGCAGGTGTGGATGTGTCGGAGGACTTACGAGTTGAGGGAGTGGTTTTAGTGACCGATTGTTTGAAGCACTGGGAGTAGTGCTAGTAGAGCGATGGGAGTAGGAAGGAACTCAGATCCTCTGTTGATGGTAGAACCAAAGGTTGGCCAACAGGACAGGGACTTTGTAGTCGGTGGATATGTGAGTCGTGAAGGGAACCGGGCGTCAGGACACAGCCAAGGTGCTGGTGTCTGACTGGGTGTGAGAGCAACGAAGCAACCGCTCCTGGTTCCGAGTTAACAGTTAGCCAAGAAACCACACCTAGGGCTCGAAGGGAAATTTGCGGGCTCGGATATCGAAAAGAAACACAGTTCAATAACAATGATAGACTTTATCTTTGATTACTGATAGGAAACGTGACACTCGTAACATTCAAGGCCTAACAAGGTGAAGAGAGGATGAGGTGCTACTCGCAATAGGTAACTCCACCCGTGGATCTCGCGTAGGTAGAAGTGCTAGAGGGCTCATAGACTTGAGGATGTGTAAAAAGAAAACACGTTGCTTCGCGTCTCTGAAGGTAAGGAAGGCATCCAGGGAAGTCAGACGCCAGTGGTACGAACTAGGAAACGGGCTCGGGGTGAACTGGGAGGTAGAATGCTTCGCTGGCCACTCTATCGAGCGTCCGCCAGCGAAGGGTAGCGGGATGTAGAACGGAGATGCAGCTGATTTGTGGCCTAGAGAGGTAGAATAGGCAAATGGATGGGGAAATAGAGGGCTCTTCGTGGATGGCAAGGTCGCTTCGAATGAAGAAGAGACTGTCAAACATACCTAGCGTGTGAGGATTGACTGTGTGCGTGGCCAGAGTAGAGACTCTTGCAACAAGTCGTAACTGTTGCTCGATGAGGCTCAGCAAGATGCGCGGAAAGTAGACGCGTGAAGGTGGGGAGAGGAAAGGATGAGGATGAGGATGAGGATGAGGGAAAGGTAGAGGATGAGGATGAGGAAAAGGTAGAGGATGGGGATGAGGAAAAGGTAGAGGTAGGTAACTGATAAAGTGGTGGGCAGGCTAAGGAGTGCTGGGGGGCAACGAGTTTAGTGTGGTCGTCAAGTCAGTTGCACTTTGAATGCCCACCATTTGCTCGACCGCCACTGGATGAAATTGACAACTTCAAAATCAGAGGGAAACTATCGAGAAGCCCTCATTACTCACACGTGACGGAGATGGCTGGAGTAGGGAAAATAAAGGAAAAGGGCAAAAATGCGGTGGGATAAGGATGGTGCCGGGCACATTTTATTGCCTACGCATGATGTTGCTAATGTTGCGGAAGGGAATACTGGCCGCTGTGGACGGCTCAGATGTTCAGAATTGCAGCGCAGGTTCTCTGACGAGGTGGAATAGATGAAAATGAGGCCGGAGAGTCAAATTTGTAGATGTAGATATACATACCAAGGCAAGCTGAGGCAACTCGAAGCAACTTGAGACAACTAAAATCAACTCGAGTCAGTTCTAGGCCACTCGACACAGCTCAAATGAGGGTCGGCAGCGATAATCTAGCTGGAGCGTTTCTGTACGGAGGCCTGCAGGTGTATGACTGACGCGAAGCCTCGGTCCCTCGCGAGTGCCAGCGACGACGTGAATGACAATGGACGACGGGACGAGGAAGCGAAGCAGTGCAACGATGAGGTGCGGGAGAAGAGCGATAGTCACTTACGCAAGGTCAGGCGGATGATGTGGGCAAGGTACTGTGTGAACTGGGTCGATGAAGAGGTTGTTTATATGTGGTGACAAGAAAGTGGGTGGTAGAAAAGACGGAGGAAGTGGGCGAAATGTGTGTGGAGAGAAAAGTACTTATATGGGTAATGAGGGTAGGTTGTGTGCACACTTACCAAAATCTCGAGGTGTAGCTGCGGTTGCAGGAAAGAAAGCACCCGGGGCAACCAACCGCGCAGGGGGTAGGTCCCGGTACAGCTACCGGCGGGCTAATGCGAGATGACACTAGCCTCTCCAATGCAAACAGCTGCCAGTTGGAATTTCTCGAGGTTGACTAGGCACATTGGCCAATGCTAACCGCTTGTTATTGCTAATGACCCCCGCGAGAGGAGGCAATGGGCAGAGCAGTAGGCGCCCCGCCTTATCTCGCAAGTAATATCTAATTCCTGATAGGCCAGAGTCACGCGACCCCTCGTTGTTTGCCTCGAATCGTGCCGTGAAAAGATACTAGGCGTTGCCTGTAGAGACGACATCTCGTCCAAGGCAGTCTACTAGATAAGCTGTGTACGCGCTACTGTTATTATGTACCTTGGGTATCTCATGGGCACGATGCCCCGACATCCTGAGCACAGACCGCACTGCTTAAGGCACGACAAAGTTTTCAGGACACTGCTCCGTATTTGCCGCAAGATCACCGGCTCAAGGCATCGATGTACCCTGTGTGTATTTCCATTACTTGCTCACCTTGGTGGTTGACATGTGACAGCCATAGTGCGTACAAACAAACCTCTGATGGGTGACCCCCGCCTGTTCCTTGGTCAGGTTATCTGTAGACCAGGCAACGAAAAACTTGGAGGATTTCATGGTAGACACTGTCGATTTGATTCGTTCCTCGACGCGCGAGCACCTACCATTCGTGAGGTCCCGATCTAGTCCATACAATCTTTTACCGTCTAATCCTCCAGAGGCATTTGCATTGATCAATTATCTCAAGCTTTGCTAGAAGAAGTACAACAGACCTTGCATGTATTGCACATGGTAGATCCGAGTATCCTTATCCCACTCAAACCTCGCCGGAAGTGGAATGGGCTTGTGATGTTGTGTTGATCCTTACCTACTATTTGAGGAGGCTGAAGAGGCTCCGGGTTTCCTTTCCTACTCAATAATTAATTAGTAGATAAGAATAGAGGAACCGGAGAGATTATGTATGATCTCAGTGGCAGGAGTTGCCGATCTGAAGATTTCTGTGATAGGAGATCAGAAATCAACTGATGCCAACAATTGAGGCCAAACTTTAGTCAGGAAATGCAGAGAGAGTATTTCCCCTGGATTGGAGACCTTGTGCGGCTGAATGACGTTCAAATAGAGTTACGGGGCCATGCTGAAGGATCCGCCTGTCAACTAATTAATGCGGATCATCCCCGCGCGGATCCTGCCAGGATGGCTTAGATCTACAACCCGAGACACACCCACGATGTTGTGTACTAGTAACGGCCAGTAGAAATCACGATGTGAAAGATGTTGTCTTAAATTCGAGCATCAGTGGCACAAGTTGTAGTATGCATTGACCCAATAGCCACTAGGGCAATGGTGAATTGTGAATTGAAGGTTGCGCTTGTTCAAGGTCGGTTGTCATTCACAACTATTAGGTGCACGGCCCACTTTGCTACTAGCGCTTGGACCGTGCGTTCGTGCACATTTGCTGAAGCTTGCCATATCAGCTGGCTTCAAGAGAGCGCACGGTTGGGGTGGTATCATTGGTTACACGCTTTTGACCCAGGGTAACTGATGCGGGGTAGTACTGGGTAAGTAGGCACCTGGTACTGTTGCAACTTGACCTTGGGTCCTAGTTAGAGTTGCTTATGCTATGACCTCATTTTCTTGAGATCAAAACCCTATACCCAAAGTGGTGCACTGGATCACACCACTAGTGGGCATCAAGGGTAAAGCCTAGCATTGGTGGTGGTGTTGCTGCCGAATCTCTGGTGATGGCAACATACCTAGGTAGGTTTGGTAACAATGTGGTGGCATCAACTCTTATCTCATGGTTGTAATCAGAGAATAAGGGGGATGGTGTTGATCCCATTTTCATATTGTGTTATCACAAGCTATTGTGTTACGCATCCAGCCTTGGCTTGCGGCTGGGGAGGTTGTAAAATTGTTGACGACTACCCCTGTTAACAATGCCAGGGATTCTCGGAATATGTGCTGCAATTGGTGTGGATATGACATAGCTTCGTCATGCCATTGGCCGCTGGCCTTTGCAATAGGGTAGCACAGCATGGCAACGGCAACTTTGCTGCTGCTCAAAGACACCACATGCTGATTTATCCAAGGATTCTCTGTGGAAAGGCATGCGACACACAGGTATGTCCCTTTCTGCACAAAGCTGGGCAGATAAGGCAACAGAGCTTGGATCACAGTCATGGTGATAGATACATCGACTTCTATCATCAAAGGCCGCCATGATAGTGTTGTGAGCCTGTGCTGGCATATATTTGAGCTAAGCAGCGTGGCTGGGTCCATAGTTCTTATAATCATCGAGATAAACACATTTCCACTCTTTTCTTGACAAGCGCTTTGTGGATTCTTGACAAGCGTTTTGTGCGAGGTCTGCCCACAGACAAAGAGTGTAGGGCTTAATAAAGATGTCAATTATTCTAGATAGGACACATAACAGCATTGGATCCTAGTTTCGAGTTCTGTTGCATTGAGAGACAGCATAGGAAAAGATCTAAATAAAAAAGTTTCAATGAACATCTACTTGGTCAAGATCCTATTTCAATAGTAGATGGCGGGGCCGCTCCCACAACATTTCAAGTATGGTGACATCAGAGACGAAATAATAACTACTCGCGAGCAGCAGTATTATTACAAATAGAGGAATGGTATTGTACCATACCACTATCGAAAGATATGGCACTGCTGTCAAGCCAGCCGCCTGCGGTTGCTCATGTGGAGAATCGCAAGCACCATGTGTTTCCGGAGCGTATGTTGCTGAATTTACGGCGCGGTGTTACCCAGACGCTGTTTTCAGTGATTGCCCCTACGGAGCATTGATCGGCTTCACTGTCTGAATCCCCCGTATCCATGCAACTTGGCGACTCAAGGTATTCTTGAAAGGGCATAGTTACTTCTGTCTACGATCTGTAGAATCTGCACCATATCTTTTCCAGAGATTCTTCGGTGATCTCATGTAGAGGCCCTGTAATTAACGTCGGTCCCCTACTTTCCGGCCACCTAACACTAAATACCACCGCCATCACGCACCATCTTCATCATCACTTTCGGAGTCATCTGCACCAACTATAATACAATCTTCGGCTTTACTAGGTAAACCAGACTCGCTAGATTCACTAGAACTATCCTCAATATCGCCGGCGGCAATTTGCGCCCGCCGGACATCGTTAATGCTAGTAAACTTAGACTGAGGGCTTAATTCTACCTTCTTCCGCTTCTGAGGAATTATAGCTTTAAATTTAGCTTTCTAGGCTTTATTCTCGCGGTATATAAAAACTAACTAAGTGTTTTTTTCAATAAATGCTATTTTAACTTTTAAAAACAATAGTTATTGGGTAGTAGAGCCTTTTATAGTAGTAGTATATGTATCTAATTATTAACGAAAGTCTTGGGAGTGCTAAGGAGTAGACTATATAACTTCTAAAGCCTCTAGATCTGTTAATTCTAATAGATTATTAACCTAGCCATTGGCTAGAATGCCTTTTAGAACCGTTTATGCTTTTTAGAGAGGCTCTTTTAGAAGCAAAAGGCTTAGTAGTAGATGTTTTACCGAAACCGGCTATAACCCAGTAGCTCTCTAACCAGATAAGATATTTAATAATATAAACGTATCTAAACGGGCTCTACGATAGTATTTAAAGAAATTTCGCTTGCCGGTAATAGAAGAATTGTGTAAATAGGTAGTATACCTAAGGTATTTACGAGAGGCCGTTTTTAGAGGGGAAAATACTATAATATTAAGGGGCTGAAGGATATGCGAAGCATAAGGAGGCAAAAATAGTAGTTAGATATGATTTTGATAGTACTCCTATATAAAATCGACTGTTATATGGCTTCTGTGGCCGTTAAGAATCAGAAGCCTGGTTTCGGAAGGATCTTTAGGTCGGGTTAACGGGATGAAGACCTTCCGGACCTATTCTAGCCCAATAGAGTCGTCTGTCCATCCCTTTTTCTAGTGATCCTATTTCCAGCCTTCAAAAGGCTTAAGATCTAAAGGATACTACTGTTATTATAATAAACTGCCTTTGAAAATCACTAAAAGAGGCAAAAAGGTCCTAACAGTAGAGATACACTCGATAATAGACGATTAGGTCCTCCCTCTAGGTGTTTTTCGCTAGAGAACGGCTTTCTAGGCCCTCCCAAGGACCAAGCTATTCTTACCTATCTTTTCTATTATGCCGATCTTGTCTATATTATGCCTATTTTTTAGTTTAATAGCTTTAACGGCCGGGATTACTAGGCGTTGGAACCATTTTCGAATAATATTAATTATTGCTCTATTTAAACGCCGAGAATCGATAGACCTGCTTTTATAGACTTGAATCGATAGGTTTCTGGCTAGAAAACGGGAAACCCAATGCTTTCCGAGTGACACGTCGAGCCCTTGGGCCTGCAGCACGCGGCTAGCAAATTCCCGTAGCTCTGCGTGGCTTGGAGGAAGCCCTAGGTCGGATTAGAGGAGTACCCATTGGGCTAGTCTTTCTTTAGTAGTAGGGTCGACCTTTTAAAAGTGGTTAAAGCCTTCTTTTCCAGCTGAACAACCGCTGATTCGCTCTTAAAGGGTAGCTCGAGGGATACCCCATTCAAGAGCGGCCTTACGAATACTACGGCCCGCTCTAACTGCAGCTATTGCAGAATCAACATCTTCTTCGGTATATCGAGCCATTGATAGGTCCTCTTAGGCTATACAAAGTATGATAGGCTTTAAGAAAGAATTGCGTACATGGTGGTTGTGTGAAGTGAGAGATGCAAAAGGCGGTGTGGGCTAAGATGGGTGGCCGGAAAGTAGGGGACCGACGTTATCCCCTCCATGTGGGAAAGCATGTCCATGGCCAAACGCCTCCTCCCATCGTAGACCGTTAATCTAGTTCCATTGATGTCGCTGTTCCATGTGGCTAGCTAGGTAGCAAAACTAGCAGTGGTTGTGGTGGATAGACAATCTCACGCTTGCGAAATCGGTTCCTCTCGGTTTATGCTATATACCGAGCATACACCGCAATTTCCTCTCCAACTCTGATCTGCAACATGGGAGAATCACGAAAGGCATTATGGAACAAACCGTGCCCATCAAGGTCATCTATGGTTCGTCTAGGGATACGCGCGTGGGCATTGTCGTCCTGAGCCGCGTCGAGTTGCTCGGCTTCATTGGTGCACCTGCGCTTGAGTGCAGGTGTCCACAAAACTGGAATGGGAAGAGGGTGAGATATTGAAATGTGACGGTTCAAATTGGATAAACATCTCTCTAGTCACTATGTATAAGGAACCGGAGGTCCCAACATACGGACCATAATAAACATGTTATTCATAGCATGCGGGCTGATATAATCGCCCGCTGCTCTCCCCTCGCATATAAAATTATTGAACCGACTACAACTGATACATTCTGCTGCCAAGAGTCGGTTGAACTACAATTCCATGTGCCTGCTCTACTGAGCGAACATTGTCTTCGCTTAGCCTTCGCCCCTCGCGGCGAATGTCGCTTATTTCTTGACCACATGTCTGTGGCGTATTGGGCGACCTGCCGGTCCGTAACTTGGGTGTCGGAGACAGCTAGATATTTCGAAGTATTGAAGCATATCAAAGCTGTTGGACCAATACATCGTACTTACCACGGACTAAAGCCAGCGCTGTGCCACGACAACGTGACGAGACCAAGCGTCGTCAACGCGGTGAGCCAACTGTTTGCAGCCATTGATAATCCAAGAATGCGGCAGAAGCAAGGTGTGACACATGTCGTCCACGTTAGAGAGTCCCAGTGATTCTGCCCATGGTAAACTCCTTTGGATAGAATCACCTCAACATTGATGTTTATTATGTATGTATGTATACAAAGCAGATGTGGGAATTCGACCGCTTGCGGCCTAGCATCGTAACAATCTTCCGAGATCAGCACATCCTCTTGATACCCTACCTGAATTCTTCCTAGGCTACCTAAGGAGCCGCTTTCTCTTTGTGCCATAACAATGGTCACTCACTGGCATCCCCGCATAGGTAGCAAGCAAGCAAGTCACATCAACCCCCTCTATGTACCTAGAGATACGGCTCTAGCTGATGGACCCCTCCTCACTGGACTTGGTGGGGCATCTCGAGATAGATTATTGGGGGGGAGGGTTCTTTCTGCGAGGTATGGCTCCAGACCCACGGATAGGTAGCTCATGGTATTGGGACAAGTCTTGGTGTTGTACCGGAGCCCACAAGCTGAAGAGAAGTGCAATGAAAATCCTCCCATCTTTTCGAGATGAAAGGCAATCGAACTTGCTGCTCACCATAGATCCAGGAACACAAGATCGTACATATTTCATCATTTAGAGATACGTAATAGTGTACAATGACTACCCAAGCAAAGCATGCAGCGTCTGGAACTGCCGTATCACTCGAAAAAATGAATCGATTGTCGTTAATTGTACCGAAGCGTCCTGGCGAAGATTTATCCCATTCATTTGCCTGGGCTGCTGTATTTGTTCCAGGGCGGCGGCCGAAACCGATAATTACACCTCCAGAAGAAGCCCTTGACTTCTCGAGGGGCATGCACAAGCGGCACTCCCGATAACATACCTTTCTCGACCTCGCATCCATCTCGTACCAAGACACGAGCAGTCATCGCACCCAAAAGAGGCCATGGAACCGCTCGTTTCTCGGAAATAGGAACAGTGTCATGTCCAACTGCATCGAAGAGCAGTGCTTAGCTGATTTAAACAGTAGAACTATATATTATCACGCGATTCCAAAAGGGACCGAGTCCAAGCTGAAAGCACGATGCTGTGCCCCAGAACAGACGCCCGCATCACCCCGACCTCGCCACTTAGAATCAAGCATTGAAATAATTACGGTATTCAACTCCGGCCACAGAGTCCAGATGCACAGCTGGTTCCAGTTTAAGACTTTGGGAAGCAAAGAAAGAGCAAAAGCAGCGTTCATAACATGAAATCATAGAAGTAGATTAACTACGCTACATACAGCCATACATTGAAAGACCTACCCGGTACCTTCTCCCGCATACACAATCATAAAACTCGGGGCATTCCCCATTCCCAGATCAAGAAATTCGATCCCTAGGGCATGGGAAAGCCACTGCCGAGATGGACTGATCGAGGGTGGCTGCTCCCTTAATATTAGGTGATTATCGTAGAGCCGATATGAAAGATCGAGGCACATTAAGCCTAGTCTCTAATCCTCGCGGCATCTTCGCCCGGTCGTTTTTCCTGGATGCGTCTCCCCTCTCGAGCCCTCCAGGCCGGTGCTATCATGGCCTGACCCTAGGTTCGAGCTTCGAGATGAACTGCTGCTCTTTCCCATACTAGCAACATGGGATTCCGGGCAATCCCCCAACCTCCGTCATAGTCTCATCATTCGCTCGATTATTCTCAGCCACTACCACCACCACCACCATTACCTCGAGCCCAAGTCCAAGTCCAAGTCTGTTTGTTTATTTGTTTACTTGTTTTTGTTTACCTGCATACCTACCCTTTATTCCTAAAGTATTGAATAATTTCCCACCCCACACCCAAGTACCCAAGTATATCAACAAGCACCCCCTCCTCCTCTCGACCTATACTCGAAGTTCTTTGTCCTCGAATTCCTTTGTCCCTCTAGCCTAGCCGCATACACATTGAGTCACACACAGTGCATCTCCTTCCTTCACCAGATTCATTTCTTAGACTAGGTACATAGGTGAGAAAACAAACATTTTCCCAGCCACTGCACTGCGGGGTACGGCAGCAGGAGCAGTTGAGCAGTTATGTAAATTAAATCTTGCATTCACATGCCTTGCCACACTGTTTGCCTGTTTACCTATTCACTATTAGGTAAACCTGCAGATATAGCCCTGGAGGGCACTAGATTAGAATCACCTACGAGGTACCTGCCATTAAGATCTGGAAGATACATTGGTACTTTCCCTCTTTGCATGCCTGCTGTTGAAATCTGTGCCTTCCTTCCCTCTCACATTGACGCACGGACCTAGGTGAGCTTGAGAAGGAGCCTTTTGCTTAAGTACCTAGGTACCTTAGCACATGCATTTGCCTTGCCTGTTGTGCTTTGCAGCCAAGCAGGAAGGTGCATAGAGTGAAAGCTTGGAGTGGCGGAATTTGGTCATGATGTAAGTTTCCATTTGAAAGATCTAATATGCACACAGATTATCATCACTATCACATAGTACTACTGGTATCATGGCTATTAGATGCAGATGCAGATCTGTTGAACTTATAATTAGGTAATAGCTAGCAGGTTGGCTCTACTGCTGGCTACCTAGGTAGTATCTATGCACCCTATCTGCTAATAATATTTATGTAGTGGCATACCAGGTAGGCTCCCCCAGCTCTAGGGTAGGCTCCCCCAATAGACTATCTGAGTGAATAACCCATTCAAGAATCCAAGAGAGGTGAGCTGCATGCAACTCCCTAAGGCTTCCAAACCTTGAAGTCATTGCGATGGTGCTGGTGCTGCCACCTGTGGGCCAGTTGCAAGCACAATGCCAGGGCTGATTGTCTTCCTGCTTGAGCATGAGCATATGTTGTAGACTCCTAGTTTTTGTTCCATCCCTGCCAAATCCCATCTCAAGCCGATGTGTACCTTTCGCACATCTTGGATCCAGCTTTACCCTCCAGGTAGGGCCATATTGAAAATGCGCATGGGAGATGAGGTTGCCCTGCCGGATTTATATGTGGGTGTACTGTAAATAGATCTGCTGAGCTTAGCACATAGCTTGAATGCGAGCTCGCCATCGCAACACCTCCAACGAAGCTAGACCCTAGTTGCAGCGACTATGCTCTGCCATGGCCGTCCTGCTTTCGGAGCTTAAGACTCCATTTTTGCTTTGACGCCACAGGCCTTCTCACCAATTCCTCCGACCACCGCGTCCCCGGCCGCCACCAAAGCCGCCACGTCCCATATTCCCTTGGTCATAGCCAAAGTTCTGGCCCTGGTTGCCACCTCCACCTCCTCCTCCAAAGTTCTGGTTCTGAGAGCCCTGGCCAGCATTACCGCCCGCGTTCTGCATACCAGAGAACATGGCTGACATGGCCGAGGGGTCCATCTGACTGGGATCCATGCCGGCGGCCATCATCTGCTGCATCATGGCCTGGAACTCCTGGGGCATGCCGTCCATGCCCGGCATGGAGCCGCCCATGGAGCCCATCCCGCCGGCAGCGTTACCACCAGCGCCGCCCATGTTGGGCATGCCGCCCATCATCATCATCTGCATCTCCTCCATCATCTGCTTGTTCTTCTGGGCGACGGCGTCCTGGCTGAACTCGGCGCGGACGCTGTCCTGCTTGGCGGCGTAGAGGGCCCAGGTGAACTCGTCGAAGCCGTAGTTGAAGTAGTCGCTCAGGTCGGTGCCGGGGTTACGCCACGGCTTCTCGTTCTCGGGCAGGTCGGTGTCGATGTTGACGTGGGTGATGGGCTTGCCGGCGGGCTTGTAGATGGGGACGGCGTGGACGTCGACGGTGGAGGTGGAGACGGGGGGCAGCTCCGCGCCGCCGGTGGTTGTGGGTTTGGCGGGCTCGGCTTTGACGGGGAGTTTCGTGGAGGTGTCGGTAGATGTGGACCGCTGGGGGATGTTTCTTATATCGCTGTAGCGCGACTGACTGTGTGGTGGTACGGCCATGGTCAGTAAAGCTGAGCTTGACTCACGAATACCAGTAGACAAATCAGAAAAATCTTACGTTGGAGGGGCGGCATTGGTGCCGTCTTTGCGCTCGGTAATGATGTCGATATCCTGGCAACGTTGGTATCAGTAATGCAGTCCGTGATGCAGCCAGGTGTGCTTGCTCGGTCTCGATGGTGATGTTATGGCAGAGGGTATGCGGCCCGTACCGAGTCGGAGTCTTCCATCTCAGCTCCCTCGTCTTCCTCCTCGCCTTCCTCTAGATCTTCGTCGTGTCGTGTTGTAGGCGCAGCAGCAGCCGCAGGTGCAGCAGCAGAGGGTGTGTTGGAACTGTCGACGGCCTGGGTGGTGGGCTCCTCAGGCGCATAGAAGTCATCGTCGTCGTCAATCTCCATTGTGGCGGGATGTGGCGTATGTTGCTGCTGAAAGAGACAAGGTTGAAGATGGTTAGAAGGAGGTGCAGACAGCAGCGATTGCAGAACAATCAAGCAAGTGCAGCGTGATGTTTGGTAATATTAGTTGGAAGGAAGCTGTATGTAGGTAGTTGCAGGAAGGTACAGCTCCAATGGAGGATGGCGAGGATGGGATGTGATAGATGCGCGCGACCGCCGACCGACCGTAGCTGCAATATTCCGGGGATTTAATATGGGGCGTTGCGCCGCATGTAGGTCCCCACCTCGACAGGAGCTCAGGGTAACCGGTTGCTGCGCGTACCCTCAGGTGCCTTCCCCGTTGTCCAGGCGCGACTGTTCACTAAGGTACTGAGAGATACCAAGAGGTACTTCCTCTAGGCCTTGGCTCGGCCCCCACTCTCTCCATCAACAACATTTCGAGCTGGCTGGGCGCTCCAGCTCTCCATCATCAATATTTACTTGCTATCTTGTCATTCGCAGCGGCAATACCTACCTCCTACCGTGCCCTTCCTCGGCCACACCCACCCCGTCACTTCATTCGTTTGTTATCTCCCGCACACTGTCGATCCATTGGCCACACGCATCTGCGCGCTTATTGAGCAGTCGCACAGCACGCTACTGGGCCTGTAGGTAGCCACGCGCACACGTGCACAGCTCGCCACGCTCCCTTGCTTCCCTTTGGAGATAACATGGCCCTTTTCCGCTCAGCAAGCGGTCCCGCCGGTGGTTTGAGTATCAACACCTCCTCCGCCAACATGTTGTACGTCCCTCCCACTGCTTGTGTTCCCCGAATTCATTTCCACATTTCTTTGTTGGCCCGCGACCTCAAACGACCACCCGTTTCACTATCTCTGACCTCCTGCACTTTCCTTCTCGTCATCGCTCTATCCGCGATGCACCCATCTTGTCATCATGCCGCTCCGGAAACTGACCGAAGAAACTGACGAGAATAGCGGTGGCTCGACCACTAGCCAGGCGCCTGCCTCGGGCGGTCTGTTTGGCTCAACCGCGAACGCTTCCACCCCCAAACCAGGCGGTCTCTTCGGCGCCGCCGCCTCCACCACACCGCAGCCTCAGCAGGCCGGCTCCTTGTTTGGCAACACCGCGACAACCGCCACATCACAGCCCCAGGCCTCACAGACACCGAGTCTATTCGGTTCCACGGCGCCGGCCCAGCCCCAGCAGCAGCAACAGCAAGCCACACCCAGTCTCTTCGGTGCAGCGGCTCCTCAGACACAGCCAACCGGAGGCGGAGGCTTGTTCGGAAATGCCAATCCCGCAGCCCAGACGAATCCTGCGGCGCCGGCAGCAGGTGGCTCAAGCCTGTTTGGCGGCAGCCTCGCAACTCCTGCCCAGCCCGCTAACAATGCTATGGGAACCGGTTTGTTAGGCCAGGCTGCCCAGCCGCGGCCCAGTATGTTGTGAGTTCGCCGCACTTCCGTGTCTTTCTTTCTCTGTTCCTCTCGGTCCACTGACTACTTGCCTGGCTTCATAGTGGTGGTGGCCTCGGTCAACAGACTCAAGCACAGCCGAGCGCTTTCGGTCAACCCCAGCAGCAGCAGCCTCAACAGCAACAGTCTACTATGGGATTGGGCGGCGGACTCGGCTTCGGCCTAACAATGGGTCAACCCAACGCCCAGCCCACAGTTCCCGGCGTGCGCATCGACGTGAGCAATCTTAAGGGCACCACACGCTTCAATGACCTCCAGGAAGACCTGCAGAAGATCGTCGAGCAGGCCGACAACTTCATTGCCGAGCAGGTACGGCGGAAGCAGGAGGTCGACTCCTTCATGTCCGGCCATCGTGAGATGCTTGAGAGCATCCCCGACGACGTCACCTTCATATCCCGGAAATACGACGGCGCCCGAAACGCGCTGGAGTCGGCCGCGCAGTCCATCGAGGCGGCGCGTATCCTCGTGAACCAGGACGCCGACAATGCGCGCCTCAGCTTCCGCGCCATCGACAACCTCAAGCTCCCGCAGCAGTACCACACTTCCGGCTTCTGGTCGCCTAGACAGCAGGCCTCCGGGAACGCGAATGCCGAGACTGACGGGCAGGACCTCGTGGGCTTCTTCTCGAAGACGGCTGACGAGATGGGCGAGCAGGCGCAGAAATACGACAGGAACCTAACCGAGATCGAGTCTCACATGCACGGCGTATCAGATAACCTAGTCGAGCAGCTGCAGCGGATGATGGCTACCAAGAACAACGGCTCGTCTGGCGTAGATGAGAGGATTCAAGAACTCGTCTCTGTGCTGCGAGACTTTGAGCAGGGCATCCTGAAGGTGGCAGGCGACGTGGGCAGCGCGAGGGAAGGCGTGACCAGGCTTCAGCTTGGCGATTTCATGGACAACAAGCACAATACAAACGGCGTGTATTAATGCGAAGGGAAAGGAGCATCTATTTGTCTGTCAGGCGTGTACGTTTAGAGGACTTTGCATGGCGTATATACCCGGTTTGGAAAAACACGAAATAAAAGGAATGCATCAGCCCAAGAATACCTTGAAGGTGCCTGTTCTATCCGTCTTACAGGTGTCCCACAGATTTTGCATCGATTGAACAATATGGGGTGATGTATGTAGCTCTCGAGCGAAGGATTGTTCCCAAGGCAGGTGCTTCCTTTTGTTGTTGTAACTTCCATGCTGTACATCTCTACGAAGCTCAGAATCCAAGTACTCCTTTGACAAGCCCCCTTGCAAGCGTCCCATGCCTCGACCGTCTAATACTAGGTAGGTGCCGTACTGAATTACATGAACAAGATCGAGTAAATGGCTTAGCTGTTTTAGCTACTTGAAGAGCGACAAGTCATACATCTCCTCGCTATAACGCACTCCCCTCCTTCACCACCCCATCTATCCCTCCTCACCAAAGCAGCACCCGCCACCTCCACCCCCTAAGCACCTTCAGATCCACCTCATCAACAGCCTCCATGCCGTTCTCGACCTTATACGTCAACTTTTTCAGGCGTTTCGCGACGGTGCGGCCGACGCGCAGCGAGACCTCGCTCTGGAAGACGTAGACGACGGCGAGGACGAAGAAGGCGATCGATGCAAGGGGTCTGGCCTTGCTGTGTACGGAATCGAGAATGCGGGCGATTAGCGACTTGGATTTGCGGAAGGCGTGCTCTGTGTCGTTGGTGGAGATGTCGTGGTCGGAGGTGGATGAGCGCCGGAAGAGGTGGCGGACCGCGGGGATGAGGGCTGCGCTGTTTTGGGGGGAAGGAAGGTCAGTCAGTCAACGAGAATGTGGTCGGTCCATTGCCATTTTGCAGGTCTGTCCTATCCTGTCCTATCCTATCCGTCTTCTCATTGATGCTACCCATTCCGATCTCTTAGCTAGCCAGCGCCGGCGCCAGCACTCATCTTTCCCATCTCTTCTCCAAAAACCCAGTAGCTGAAACCAACAAAAATAAAAAAAATAAGAAATAGATATGACTAGATCAACAAACGGGACTTACACAACGCCCCCCAGCGCCCACTTCCGCCACCGCGCCCCCTCAGCCTTACGCGTCAGAATCTTGACTTCAGCCCGCAGAGCGCGCAGGTCACTGACGGCGAGGGCGCCCTGCGCGCGCAGCCGGCCCCCGCTGCACGTCGGCTGCCGCTGCAGACTTGCGTACTCCTGCAGCGAGATGGCGCTGGCTTCTTGGATTGTGCGGATGTCGGTGCCCGCGAAGGGGGAGGCTTGTTGCTGCTGTGAGGCGGGGCGCTCGTAGTAGTGTTGGTGTTGGTGTTGGAGTGGTTGTTGTTCGGGTAGTAACGGTTGCTGTTGAGGTAGTAGTGGTTGTGGTGGTTGGTGTTGGTGTTGTTGTGGTTGTTGTGACGGATATTGCTGTTGATGGTGTTGGAAAGGAGACTGAGGCTGAGGCGGCGCCATCGTGGGCTGGAAGGAGGGCGTTGGGGCTTGGTACTCCATTGTCTGCGTCTGCATCTTTGGGTGTGTGTTGTCTGGTGGAAATGTGTAAGTCGTGGTGTTGATGCGGTTACTTTTGACGCTTTTGAGGCGAGTGCGGGACGGGACGGGCCGAGGCGGGTGGACGATGGACGGATGTGATGGATGGATGGATTGTACGTGCGTGTGAGTGTGTAATTCAAGGTGTAATTACCGTAGGCCACTTGAGCCAGAGAAGAGAGATTAAGGAGAAGAGTAAGCAACGTACGAACTGACGAACAGTCGCCTGCCTGCCTTGAGTACTCACTGGGTACAAAATCACTAATAACTGCCTGGGTGCCAGTGCCAATCTCAAAAATGACGAGAAGCTATCGTACGATTTCAAGCTGCCCACAACTCCACGTCTCAAGGCAGAAATCCCAGCGAGGGAGAGAAAAAAACACCATGGTCGAGGATGACATATGGCTGCTGCATCTGCATGCACGTTGCAGCCCCATTGTACAGCTGTCATGCATGCAGTGGTTGCAATCAGGGGTGGTATGCAGGCGGCTGGAATCCGCGGGGTATTCCAAGGCGAACCACGGCCACGTTGGCCAAGGAAGAACGAATTACGGTCTCGAACTCCTCGCTTTTGCTTACATGCGCACTTAGCTCGTTAAGTTCTACGGCAGTTTTGCGTCTTGATTGGTGCGTTCTAGCTAGGTGCCCAACTATGATCAAGAGCGATCGGACTTGGTAGGTAAAGTATTGCATATCACATCATGTTCATGTTCATGTTCCCCAATGGATTCTGCAGCCCCAACAAGCCTTCCCCAAACCCCTCGGGGATGCATGCGCATTCTCCACCGAGCTGCATCGTCGAGGCGGAAGGCGAGCCGTTGTGCGGAGGCCTGCCCCGTACACGGAGCAGGACCGGGATTCCCAGCGCTTACCGAAAGCATCAAGGCGATACCGAGTGCCCAATTTACTTAAGCCCATTGGCACAAAGATAGTATCATGGCCTCTCTTATCTGCATCCATTTGAACAATACATGGGAGGAACTATTACACTCCAAGGAATCCCGCGCGATGCCGATTCTCTCTTCCTTCTATAAGGCAAGCAGTATCCCGAGGAGTAAAGCTACTATTCATCCATCCTTGGTGCCTATGTGTACCAATCTTGGGCAGCTGCGAAGCAGGCGGGCTCGCGGGATCGGGTGGTTACTCGGGTTCAGTGATTGAAGAAGCTTCCGTTCGATCCGAGTCCCGGGATGAAAACTTCAAAATGTTAAATACTGATGACGACGGACGGGGCCGCGATAGGTGACTATCGTCTCGTTTCCGCAGCTGTCGGTCATGCTTCCAAAGCGCGTTAGCTATCCACGAACTTACAAGATGCTGATGCATGCTACATCTCGGGATCATTCGAAGCATGGTGGAATTGCGCACAGGGACTTTCGGCCTTCTTTCAATGTCAATTTCCCGGTAAGTGTGAACAGATATTCGAAAACCGAGAACTTGTGATCACGGCACCTCGAGGCCAACAGCTTCACAGGGCCATCGAAGCCACGAAGCCCAGTCTGCGCCCATATGTTTCTTGACGGCATCGACAATTCGTTTCCCAGTCTCGCCCACCATCCACACGCGACACGAGTCTAGCGCTACGCCGTAGTAGGCGAGGATGATCATGGGCGCCGGGCGACGCAACACGAGCAGATCTACCATCTTCTCCGGGATAAGGAGGGGCCACGCCAATGTTGCTAGAGGTCACAGATTAGCATAAGCGGCCTTTGGATGGCGATATGAGTGTCTTCTTTGCTCACAACCGGATAATCATAGCAATTGAGCAAGCACCTTAAGAAACTAGGGACACATTCGAGGGAGCAGGGCGATATGAATAGTTGAGCACCTACCACAAATTTGATGAGCTGGCAGAGGGCGGTTGAGTGTATACTCATCAAAGCCGCATTGCAGCTGTTCAATAGCCAGATGGCAAGCCTCTTTCGCCGCGGGCGAAAGATCCATCGACTGTGTGACTAACTGTCTCAGGGCATCGCACTCTCGACCCCTCCCTTTCCTCTTAGCCAGGGCCTCGCACCACTCAAGCAATTCACGCATCTTCGAACTCCTAAGCTGGAACCAGTGGTCGGCCATGATGGTCGCCACGCCGCGCTGAAGCCCGAAGAATTGTCCAAAGCGGATAAAGAAGGGTTCCGGCTCGCCACCCAGCTCAGAGATTTCCGCAAGACTCTGCACGCAGATCAAGCTCGAGAAGAGGAACAGCGCAACGCAGGTGTCGGTGTCGGGCGCTCGGGGCGCGGGGTTGAAGTTGGCCACGGCCCAGGCCTGGAGCCTGTTTGAATGATCAAGGTAGTAGCGCGATCTCTCCGGCCCGACCTGCGTGCTGAGATGGCGCGCGGAGAAGGCGAGGATGCCGTGCATCAGGTAGGAAGTTGAGAAGGCGAGCGAGAGAGCCGTCTGCTTGAGCTGACGCGTGGATTCTGTGTCTTCAACAGTGATGAAGAGCAGGCTGCATTCTGTAAAATGATGCAAAATCTCCAAGTGTGCCACATTGACGAGCGGCTCGGGCGAAGCTGGCGTGGACAGACCTGCGAGAGATGACGGTCCCCGTGCCGCGTCGGCTATGGAGTGAGGCAATACATGATCGCTAGAGGATGCTCCGGATGTCGAAGGCGCCTCGGCAGCGCGAGGTGCATCGGCGGATCTATAGGTGCATACTCGATCTGAGTTCTGGCAGTTTATGCAACTTGGACGCTGCTGGTCACACTACAAAGTAATATCAAGGCGCCTGTTAGCCCAGATGTGAACGATATAATACCTTCGATCACCCCGACGGAGAATTGGGTATACTGGGATTCAAAGGAGAGAATTTCCAGGTATAAGTATTCAGGTAATAAATAACTTGCTCTGATGTGGCGGCGGATGCACTCCGCGCATTTGGACCCCTTTCTTGTCTTCTTATGCGATCGCCGCAGCATTTGACCGGCAAGCCAGCACTATCTCAACTTCCAGTAGCGTAAATCAGATGCTGTAGGAAGGCAGCGGCGCATCATTGCGATATATGCCTTGGTGTTATTAGCTCGAGATGACCCGGCGCCGGAGAAGATCGGACTTGGGACTTACAGTTGCTAGAATTGGCATCCGTGCCAAGCCAGTGTCTCCGGTGGACGACTGCGCGCTGGGACTTTTCACACTTGGCTGGCTATGTACCTATTGTGACGTGACACTTCTGCTTCTTTCAGTTTCGTTGTTGGATACTTCCCCTGAGTTTTCTTTGAGTATTATACGGCAACGCTGATCTCCGCTCTCAGTATTCCACGATCTCTTGCGAATTGTTTTACTCTCTGGTCCTCAAGCGAAGGAATGAGCTTCAAGTGAATGTTGGATCCTAATTGGACGCTGCCACGGTTCTGGCAAAAATGCTTAGTCAGGAGACTGATGGGTCATCTTCGTGTGGTCGGTGCTGATCGAAGGATCGTCCTTAGCGCAGTGACACTAACTGTTGCCTGTCACATTCCATTGGCTCTGAAATGCCCTAGCTCTACAGGCAGGAAGACGGCTTCTGCCTACTCCAACTTATTGGTCGGTGATCAAGTCTAGTGCATAATACGAAGCTTCAGGTGTAACACTGGGAGAGAAACACGGCTAGCCTAGGCGTTTTTCTGGTGAATCTGATGTTGTGACCGGCCCTACATTATAAATCAGGTAGGTTGCACAGTGAATATATAAACCTAGGGGGACCTTTATTTGGGCCACAAAGGGCCTTTGACTTCAAGCACATAAAACCAGGTGCCTCTCTTTCCGTGAATCTCATCTGCTACGCAACACTGGCCAGATTTGATACGTGCCAGCACACCTTGTCCAACATGACATCTGGAACAGTATCACGTCCGGCGGTGACGCCTATCGCTGATACTGCAGCCCAATATGATCACAAATGCGAGTACCATATCCGTGATCTTGGTACGCGTTCCGTCACGCTCTACCCCTCACGGTAAGTTCCCAGTGCCCCCTTTTCGCCACGTCTGAATGACACGAACTTCATGTTCTAGCATTCTCTGCCTCCGTTGCTCTCTAAAAGAGTGTAGATAACTGGTACTAATGCGACATCTAGTGCTCAAATTGCTCGCGACATAAAGAATGTCCCCCTCAAGGTCGGAACGAACCAGGTGGTCATCAGGGGCCTCACGCCAACATTGGACGAGAACTCCGTCAAGATCGAAGGATCCGGCCACGCTCTGATCACTAACCTCGTCGTGGAGCTTCTCCCCAACAGAGAGATATTCGACAACATCTACGCAGATGCCAAGGACGTCGACGACAAGACTGACTCCGACACTGACTCTGAGCAGGATGACGATGACGACCCAGAGCTCAAGGCCGTGCTAGACCAAATCCGCGTACTAGAGGACGAGCACATGGATGCCTTGGAAATTGTCCACAGCGCCGAGAGCCGGATGCGGTTTCTAGAAGCCTTCGGCAATTCGGTAGCCGCCAGGAAAGAGGGCCACGCAGAAACTCCCGTACAAGATGGGTTGGAGATATACCGAGAGGAGCGAGCGTTGATGTTCAATGACTATCGATCCGGAAGTACCCATGCGCAGGATCTCCAGAAACAAATTCAAAAACTGAAGAAGTCGGAGCGCCGTCGGCGCAAGCACCTGTCCAAGCGCCGCGTCAAAGCCCGCGTGGCTAAGGAGAAGGAACTGGAGAAGAAGCGTCGGGAGGAGGCCGAAGAGGCGAAGGAGAAGGCGCGTGTGCGTAAAGAGCAAGAACTATATTGGCCCAAGAAAGTCTTTGTCATCACTGTCCATGTCGATGTTAAATCCGTATCTGACGACGATAATGATGCTGTTGATGCCACCAAGACCTGTGATCTGACTCTGAGCTACGCAACCACTCATGCCTTCTGGTCGCCCACGTACAACATGTCACTCTCGACGACGGATAAGACGGGCGTGCTGTACTTCGATGCGTGCCTGACGAACCAGACGTCCGAAACCTGGGACAAGTGTAGCATCGCGCTGTCGACCTCTCGGACGGAGCTCACCGGCCTCAACGAGCCAGTTCCCAAGCTCGCGCCTTGGAACATGGCCCTCACCACTAAGACAATTTGGATGTCCCAAGCGCCAGCAACGATGTACTCCAACGATGAGCAGCAGAGCGGCATAACCCGACAGCCATGGGGCAGTAGCACCATTCGCGTCCCGCGCCAGGAACTATTCGGCGTAGAGCGCTCCTCGCCACAACATCATCATCACCAGGGAAAGCCCAGGCCTTTCGGGCCCAACCCGTCGCCTTTCGCTCAAACCCCGTCGCCTTTCGCTCAAGCCCCAGCGCCTCCGCCTACAGGAGGCTTGTTCGGAGCAACAAGAAATCCCAACGCAGGGTCCAGTCTCTTCGGCCAACCCGCGCCTGCGCCTCCCCCTGCCAGCAGCCTCTTCGGAGGCCAACAACAACAACAGTTCAGCAACCCCGTAGGTTTCGGGTCCGCGTCCCAGACTTACGGCGCCGCACACGCTGCCGGCGGTCTTTTCGGAAGCGCCGCGCCGAGCAACAACAACAGGGGCAGCGGGCTCTTCGGGAACACAACACCGAGCAACAACAATAACTTCGACAGCGGGCTTTTCGGGAACCCAACACCAAACAATAGTAGCAACAACACCGGCCCCGGCGGTCTTTTCGGAAACAACTCAAACCCAGCGGCGCCCCAGCAACCTGGGTACGGCCAATCTCCATTCGGCCAAGTCGCGCAAACCCAGCAACAGCAACAGCACGCCGCACCCGACCTCACCACGGATAGCGAAGCTCCCCCTCCAGCCTCCGACGACGCCTCCTCCGCCTCAAGCGACTCAACGCCTATCGCCCACCAACCCGACCTCTCCTTCGCATCCTCCAACTTCGAAGAAACAGGCCTAACCCAAACCTTCTCCCTGCGGGGTCTCAAAACACTCTCCCCATCCTCAACGACCTCACGGCACCGCGTAGCATCCCTCCCATACACATCCATAACCTTCCGGCGCATCGCGGTGCCGAAGCTGAAGGCCTGCGTATTCCTGTCCGCGTCCATCGTGAACACTTCCGCGCTGACGCTTCCCAAGGCGCAAGCCGGAATAACCCTCGACGGCAGTTTCCTAGGCCGCGTGCCGTTGCAGCGATGTTCGGCAGGAGATACGTTTGAGGTGAATCTGGGTGTTGATCCAGGTGTTAAGGTGGTGTATCCGAAGCCGGAGGTCAAGCATGGGATGGTGGGGGGGTCGAGTTTCTTGGTGGGCAGGAATGGGTGTAGTGTTTTTACAAGGTGTGTTAGGGTTGTTAATACGAGGGGTGCGAGGGGTCGAGGTGCAGAGGGGGAGCCAGAGGGGGCGGTGCAAGTCACGGTGCTGGATCAGGTCCCTGTGAGTCAGGATGAGCGTCTCAAGGTCTCGATTGTCAAGCCTCACGGCTTGGTGATTGATGGGCATGCCGTGCCTGCCGGCGAAGGAGACTACGACAGCGACGACGACAACGGCAATACAACCTGGGGCTACGCTGAAGCGAAACTCAAGAAGGGCGGCGAGATCG
Organism: Astrocystis sublimbata; assembly: GCA_022453515.1. Taxonomy (NCBI): domain Eukaryota; kingdom Fungi; phylum Ascomycota; class Sordariomycetes; order Xylariales; family Xylariaceae; genus Astrocystis; species Astrocystis sublimbata. Next base: position 220,908 of record JAJNNY010000048.1, on the reverse strand, counting down.
AGTGGGCGGCGGATATCAACCCGGGCTGCTCGGCCGTGCTGAGCCTGTCGTATTCATGTGCCTTCCCTACTGACACGCAGACCATCAACTCTTAGGCGGACGTTGGTGGACGGGACAGAGACACGGAAGAGTGGAGGGGGCATGGAAACGAAAACGAAAACGAATATGGATGTGGAAGTGGAAGCCAGATGATGATGGATTCTCTTCTTGCTTCGGCTTCGGATACCGCTGAGGCGTATCAGCTGGAGGTTGAGAGGGACATGGAGGCGAGATGGAGCATCATGAGGAGCGCGTGCAAGCACTCTTGCGCTTATTATGCGGGTTATGGCGATAGGGGCCGGTCGTGGCCGTGGTGATGGTGATGGTGATGGTGATGGTGGTGTTGCAATAAGCTTGATGTCGGGGGTGGTTTAGGGGGCGAACACATGTACTACAACTAGCCATCTACCGGCACAACTAGATAGATAGATAGATATCTACAATAGCTAGGTACGCAGTTCCTGGGAATGATACACAGCAAATTGTATATCAAGCTTGAACTATGAACGTGTTGTGTTGTATTGCCTCCTGTGATATGCTGCTAAGTCTAAGCGAGGGAGTATCTCGTTAGCATCTGTTATCGTATCATCAAAACCGACTTTTTCTCGAAAAATGAATTGCTCCTGAATCAACGATGAAAGCAGTCAAATTCAAGGGGGCACTGATTGATTGCCCACGTAGTCGTCCTGCTCCGATGTAGCATAGTACATAGACCATTGTAACCAGCGAAGTTCTGTATGATCATAGGTTACAGAACTGAGTATTGTTTCCAATTTCTGACACGATCGAAAATTTGTAAATGTCCGAGACGAGAAAATGACCAAGCATGTCACGTAGCAAGAATCATTAGCGGCACAAGCACACCCGGCTCCGAGTTGATGAAGATTATGTAGCAGCAGACACAATGTTGCCGTATCCAGTCAGCACCACAACGTCGCTACAGTCTTTCTGAGAACCCCGACGATGCCCCCATCGGGCTCTTGAGAACAAGCAGTACGAACAGGCAGAAGTTGAGCTTCGGGCCGGGGAGATCACGTATGTAGTGTAGTGTCTGAATGGCCTCGCATATGTCAGTCATTTTTTCTAGATATTGCCCAAGTAAACCAGACGATCTGGAAGAAAGAAAGCTCCGATCACCTTTTCACTTCATCTCTATCTTGTAAGTGCAATCGGGGAGTCGAGTTGACCGCGTCTGAGGAAAAGAGCTACCAAGGTTTCCGGCACAAAGTTCACCAGAAAACCTTGAAGCCTTTTTAATATCCCGGAGCCCCTGAACTCTGCCTCTCCGGACCCTGGCCCCTGCCATGCGTTGGAATTTAAGCTGGCCCTCATCCTACTACCGAAGAAGGTACTCAATTCGGCATAGAGCAAAGTCATTTCTCTCGATCATTCAGTCTATAATATAGAATTGCGCCTACCTTTGCAAAATGATCGAGGTGCGGGACAGGCCCGCCGCCACCAGCATGCACAAGAATAAACATCATCCATACATTATACCCAGGCCTACATCCCCGTGGGCGTAAAAGTCGTATAACATTCAACTCCATATGCAACTGACGTTGCCAGACACAAGATGTCTAGACAATTAGCCCACTTCTCCCCAGTCTCTTGTCATCTGCCTGTTCCGAATCCATCCCGTATACGTTTGCCATTGTGCAGTGACGCGGAGGATGATGCGGATCTCGGCGTTGAGGGCGCGTGTCGCCCTGGTTGTGCTCATGTCAGCTTATCGAGAGCACACGACGGGACTTACGGCGACCATGTTTCAAGTCGTTGTTGTAAGGCACCGACTTAGGTATCTAAGCTTACACAATTATGGACGGCTAAAGCCGAGCCGTCACCACTGCTTGCTCTGTTTTTATCTGTATAAATAGTTCAATGGCACCATAGGCTATCCATAAGTTTGATAAATTACCCCATTATATCGATTTAACACAAGCAACCCCGATTCTATTACCGTTATTGATGGGAGCTGCATGCTGCTTCCCCGCTTGTATCCGGAGTCCGGCAGCTGGCGCGTCCCCTCTTACCCCGTAGGTATATATATATAAAATCAGACATTGAGCGGTACGAGACAGGGTGCGAGTTTGCCGTTCTGCATGCATAGGTACTGCCATTGCCATTCATTAACTTCACCGCCCAAGCACGGCCTTTTCTGGCGCACTAGCCGAGAGCGATGAGGAAGAATTCATTTCGCAGCCCATCTGGGTTTGAAGGGGTTGTCGCCGTCTGGCAGGCGAAGGGATTTAATGTTGTGAACCGAAATTGCGCAGCCGCTGATGCCGTAGTGTCCGACAGAGCCCGACACTCTAACCAAATCGAATATCGCCGAGTCACCGCGTCCGGACGAGTATCGTATCACACGAGAAGTGTTCGCGTCGAGGTCAAGTTTATATATATAATTTATTTTTTGCAGTTCTCATCAACCTGTTCCCAATTTCGGCTCTGGTTGGTGTTGCTATTTGGTCGGCAGTGCTTGCGGCCGGGGCCGTGGGCCGTGCCTTGTGAGTACTGTAGGTTAGGTGTCGAGGGTGTCCATCAGTAGGGGTGCACTTAAGCCGAATCGGTGATGGGGGAGCTTGTGGCGTCGCACCGGTTCAATCGCGACCGTGCAGGACTGCCGTTTGCCGTGCGCTTTGCAGATCTTCCACCTCCCACACAGCACTGAACGTCGTCTGGTGGAGTCTTGGGACGACGCATGGTCTCCGGTTTTGGAGCCCAAAAGTCCAAAGCCTTTAATCATTCAGCAATATTAGGTTTGAAGGTAACATAAAAGAGGTCTGCAATGCTTGCCAGCCGTATGTTGGGCATGAAGAGGTTTTAATTAGGGTATCTGTGCCCATGGTGAACTGTGGCGTCGCCTCATACGGCAGCTGTGTCCTGCTTTTCCCCCAAAGCGAGCCGGAGCATTACGGCAGCGAATCAAACTGCAGGCCCGGTCGGTGCGTCCAATTGTCTCACCATCAAGATTAGCTGCGGCGACTGCGGCAATAGCTAAAGTAAAGTGAGTGGCCGTCCGTAGTGGGAGGAGGCATTGAGATGGCATGACCAGGGTCCGATACAGCCACCGCATCGATCGGTGGTCCAATGTGGCTCCGGAACTCACGGATTCGTGGCCAGGTGTTGTGCTGCGCTAATCGGCAGATCGCAGGCCCATGGCGAGCATGGCATGCTCACTCCCATAAATATCAGCCGGTCCAGGGAACGGAGGGAGTGCGCATCATTTGTGCATTTGGGGTATGGCATGTTCCGAGTGGCCCGCGTCACAGCCTTGGCGGATCTGTTTTCTAGGCAATCCTCACCTCCTGGATTTGTACCTAGCTTTGTGTCGGCGCGTCGCTCACGCCGGATTGATTCGGAACCCAGCCACCAAGCGGGGGAAAGGGTGCCATTGAAGCCAGCAATGCCCACCGCACCCCCAACTCGAATATTCCTAATTGCGGCAGACGGAGCCGAGTAGTAATACCGCGCATCATACAATGAATGTACTAGTATCTAGATGACATGAGACGACGACTTGCCATGATCGAGGTTAAAATGGCATGTCGGTCAGGAATATAAGGAATAGAGAGGATATGCCTTTCGTTTGCATATGCCATAATCGGATGGCTCGAACGACGGCTTCCTGCGACGGAGGGGGAAATTGTACGATCGGGAGATGCTCAGCTGAACGGTTGCGAGCAGCATGCCGACACGCCCGCTTCCCTTGTCTTACGATCTGTGGCCAAATGGGGTCAGGTCAGTAGGTACGTCAGGTCCATAGCTTGCTTACCTGGGCCAACGTCCCAGGCCTTCGGGACTGGAGACAGGCATAACAGGCATAACATGTACCTAGGTATGCAGCTGGCCTTCCAAATCATGATGCGACACACGCTCGACACGTCGCATTGGCGGAATTGCGCTGAGCACACAACATGGAAATTGCAGAACCATTTCTGGTGCAAGACGGTCAAATCTACCTAGTGGTTAACATGCAATGCGACAAAAATAGCATGCAGATTGGGGGCGCCCGCCTCAGTCAGTCTTCGCAGGCTGGTCTGGTCCGCATTAGGCTGACTGGAGACTCAGAGGATGGATGGTGAGGATGGATGGATCCCGCCTCGCCCGGCTGTATGTATCTGGGTTAGACAGTTCTTCGACTCGTTTGGAAGGGGGGGGGAGGGTGTGCTAAGGGAGCCCGTGTGATAACTCATGTCACGATTAAAATTGACGCTGACCGAGGACAGTAGCGAAACAGGTAGCCGAAAGACCTAAGGTGCTAAGGTACCGGGGCGACAAGAAGCGACCGGTCGGGGTGATGTGTTACCTGCCGGGCAAGCAACTGAGACATGGGACTGGGGCCATGTCCAGGCAGAGTCCAGGCACGCCAGGCACGCCAGGCACCTGATACTCGATTCTGATCCGGTGCACGGCATGGATTCGACTGTACAACGCCATTGCTGGCAGCTTGAACGGTGTATGGATGGCGTCGCCGGTTGGGAGACGATAAATGATAGTATCTAAACTTGCCTACTTGGGCACAGAACGGATGCTCACATTCGCAATTGGTTGTGAATGCCCAAAGAGGTTAATGGTATGTGCCTGGGTACATAGGTACATTCGACATTGGCCGTCACGACTCACGGGGCAGGGGAGGCTTGTCGTGGTGGCCGGCTTTTGGCGTGAGGAATGAATGGAGGGTTCTGTGGTGATTGATCCTGGACTGCGGAGGTACGTACCTGGGCCACCTCCGAGTTTACTGCCCGTGGCACCTAAACTCCCGTATCGAATTTTAGGTATTTTAGCCCCGTGCCTACCTACACAGGCCTCGACAGGCCGCCCCTTCCAATGTCATCAGCCCCACAAAAACGTGCATCCATCCAGTCTTGGGCCAAACGCAGCCACTGCACACCGGAGACCCGCGAGCCCGAGACTTGCCCGCTTGTTACGGGTGTGTAGGTTACCTAAGTATTTATCGCCCACCAAATCTCCATCGAGGTACTTGCGGTACGGGCCCTTCATTGCCTCCAACATTGATCGCCACGGCCAATGGAACCTTTTCCATGTACCTAAGGTAGGCTGTATAGATCCCACGCCCGGCGCAGTTTCCCTCCTATGTGGTATACACAATCTCAGGAAATCGCCCCAACCGCCATCCGTGCCGAGTTCAGGAAGTATACTTGCCTGCCTGCCACAGAAGACGGGAGGCACCAACCAGTTAGGGTTCCCCTTCCGTGTGTTGACCGATAAGGCCGGGTGTTGGAGTACTACAAGCAGGTAGCAGGTCTGGACTGATGCTCAGGCGACCGGCTGGTGTGTGGTTTCACTAGCTTCCGTGCCCAGGTTTCATCCTATGGCCGTAGGTACGTACCTAAGTAGTCACATCCTCCAAGTTGGTGGATCGCATGATTCCAGCTTCGGCCGAGGCTTGCTGGGTTCTTTTGTTGCCGAGAAGATAAGTCATCCGTCACTGTCACTCCCAATCGACTTTATATATATTCTGTCGCCGACTGTCTCTCGGCGCTCTATCGCCACAGGTTCCCAGACACACCGACCTTCTTCGTCTCTTGTCGCCTGCGCTCCATGCACGCCCAACAGTGTGTGCAATAATCAAATGTCGATCTGCTACTAGCTGCACAAAGGTCTACAGGCAAACTTTGCCCTTGTCATGATTGCTGATGGCAGATGGAATGAATACGTACGCAGAAGATAGCGTCGCGGCGTTCCGACAGTCTGTGTACGTGGACGGCACGTGTAAGTGCCAGGCCCCCAGGTACATGTAAGTGGGCTGCATTGTCCAACCTTTTTGGCCTCAGTCCCGGATCGGCGTGGGCCGGAGACGGCACGAGGAGAGAGAGAGCAAAGAAAAAAGAGAAGAGGAGGGAGCTTTCGTCCTTGGACCAGTGCCACAGCGCACTGCATCCGTCCCCGTCTCCAGGTGTCTCTTTCGATCCATCAGGTACTTGTGTACCTAATGTAGCAGGCGTCGTACCCGCCTTGTCCGTCCACCCGTGCGCATCCACCCACCACCAGCCGGTCCGAGTAGCCATAAATAGTGGGAGCTGGCCTCTGCTGGGCCCCCCTTCCACTACGCACCCACTAGCGCCTGTAAGCCTGCGCGCCGGGCTGCCTGCTGGAAATGCCCTTGCTCCTCCGGATCGCGTTACCTGATGTTCCCTTGCCACGTTTCCTCGCCGCGTAGCGTAGCGTCACAGCTCGACAGTCAAGAGCAACCAGACGTCAGCCAGCCAGGCTTACGAGTAGTGTGAATGTTTGCTCTGATGCACTAGCTCCTCATAAAGATAAATTCATATCAAGATGGAATACTATCTAGTAGTAGTAATTCGACACCTGCAGTGATTCACTGATGTGTAGGTAGGGCGGGCATTACCTACAAGTATATGGTAGGTGGCTCGGTCCCAAGGGGGGGTGCCAAGCCGTGCTGTAACACCGAGAGCGATGGGCGTCGCCCGCGTCCGCTCTGCTCAGACTGCTGTGCGGGAGGTGACCTACCGTGCCCCAAGGTTGCCCAGGTACCGTGTCGTTGCTCGTAAAGGCGTAAAGGCGTAAAGGGCAGGCAGCACGGCACAACTCACTTATACTTATCCCCACGCCCAGCTATTCCTGCGCATGGCCTGATCCTGGCCCGGCTCAGCTGGCTTGCTGAGGTCGGGTTCCTTTTTTTCTCTCTCCTCTCGAGCCATACCCACTCCGATCCGAGCACCTCCCCCCAAGGCCCCTACCCAGGCGTGCCTAACCCAGCACGCCTGGTCTATAAACCGCGCGGAGCCACGACCGTCACGCCCGGGCCTGCTCCGTCCCTCTCCCTCCTCTCCCTCCTCCTCCTCCTCATCTTTTCTCTCTAGCACCACAATCTTATCCTCTCCCACCGGGCCCATGTTCATCCCTTAGGCATTCGGTCTTTTCATAAGCCCATACATACTCACATCGGCTTATCTCAACCCCCATCTCCATCGCCATCGCCATCGCCATCTTCTTCTTCTTCCTCCTCCACCTCTGCCGCCGTTGTCTCTCACTTTTGGCCTTCAGCACAACATGACCTCTTCGGTCCCTCGTGGCACGTCGCTGCGAGCCGGTGGCGCCTGTGTTCGATGTCGCAAGGGCAAGACCAAGTGCGTTTACGAAAACGGTCGAGCGCCGTGCAAGAACTGCGCCAAAGGTATGCACGACTGTTATCTGCCCTCGGAGAGTGAATCTCGAATGCACGGCGGTAGCTCCCCAGCAGCGAGGGTTGCGCGCCCGCGAGAGGCTCTGACGAGCGACCGCACCGTGACCACGAGCGACCGGCAAGGCACAGCCGGCGCAGTGATGCCACGCAACATCCAGGCCAGTGTTGAGAAGTAAGTCGTGATTTATTTGTCTTATTGCAGACTTTCTGGCAAAAGAGAGCACTCTATTTCATATCTTCATTTGTTATATCTGCTTTTTACTTTTTTCACTTTTTTTTTTTTTTTATCTCTCCGGATCACCATGCATCTACCTCATGACCGCTGTGGCACCTGGTCTGCCTGGACCGGGTGTATCGGTGAGGGCAACCGGCTGAGGCGAAGGTGACGAAAATTGGCAGTCTAATCCCGCTACCAGCCGAGGTGTGGCAGGAAAGGATGGCAGTCACCGGCCTGGCTTCCAGCCCAACGTGCTGCCACTTATTCGCCTCACCGTCCGCCAAGACTGTCAATTCTCGTGACCTTCGCCTCGGCCGGCACATCTCTTGCACCGGGGCGCGTTCCCTAGGTAGAGCAAGGCGCAATCTTATCTCGTACCCACCAAAGCCAGCCGAGCCAGGCCAGCGCAGCACCCCAGACAGAGCCCAACCAACCAGGAAAGCTCCGGCGCGCTCGCCGCCCCCCTGTTTGCCAGTGGCAGTCAGCCATGCTTTTTCGGGGGCTGATGCCGGCTGCGTCGCTTCGCATTGCGATCTCCCTCCCACGCACCTCTGCTCCCGTCGCATATCCCTTGCACCACCCTCTGACCCCTGCTGTTCCTCAATCGCTGCGTCCGCCTTCATGAAGCCCATCCATCCCCACCTACCACCACACCTCGTTTACATGTCTAGATGTATCTCTCTTACATCACCGCCCTCTCCACCGCGGTAGACAGAGCGTGCAGGATTCGGCAGTTTGACTAACCTTCGGCATCGTTGCTCGTGACAGGTTGACTCCAGAACTACTCGCAGAATGCGAGAGAATAACCAACAAAACCCTTCCGTCATGTGTCGCCTTCCACAAGCCTTCCTTCATACAAAAACTAAAGAGCGGAAATCTTGAGCCCAGCATCATCAACGGGCTCCTGACCTGCGCTGCAAGGTACGTGCATGACTTCATTTTTTGAGAGTAGCCCGTCCCTTTACCTCCGGACTCCGTTCTGGCTACCCGTCTTCCTTCGGACAAGGGACTGCTCCAATTTCCGGCGGTGGGTCTGGCTACCCATGCTGGTGCGTTCCTGGTCCAATGGCCGCGCACTTGATGTCGCCCAGACTGTCTCGACTGTCGAGGCCGTGACGCAAGGATAATATCCACCGTCGTCAGGAGTGGTGGGTCTGCGAAGTCGACCTATTTCCACGTCGCGGCCAAGACGGCCGAGTCGCCCCCACCCCCACCCCTTCTCCCCCGGCCTCAGCACCCAAACTCGCAACATTCACGCCTTGAATTTGGCCACTGTGGACCAGTTCAGCTAACACGACTCCGCAGGAGCTCACCTGCTCTGATTCGCCGTTATGGCAGCCAGGGCGGCGGTGCGTCGGCGGCTGCTGAGCATTTTGCCGTTAAGACGTTCAATCTAATTATGCAGAATATGGACAACCCGTCCTTGGCGGATATTCAGGCTCTATGTCTACTGATCATCCATGAATGGGGGAACCGAAATGCCGTTCGTGCCTACATCTACCTGGGACAGGCTGCGCGCATGAGCCAGATGTACCGCATCATCACCAGCCATCAGAGCCGAGACCCCGATCAGTTCATCAAGGACGAGTCCTTCCGGAGGACCCTGTGGCTCATTTACATCCTCGATTGTTTCCTGACGAGCAGCCCCGGTCGCCACCCGGCAGTCTCGCACCACGACATCAAGGATGTCCCTCTTCCGTGTCCCGACATGAGCTTCAATTTCGGCACGCCTACGTTCGTCCGTACCTTGACCGGCACCTCCCCTCCCGGCCTGCCGCAGGGCACGCCTCTATCCGACGTCGGTGAATTTGGTCACATAGTGATGGCGACCCAGGCCTGGCGAAATGTTGTAGAGATGTTGACCACAGTGACGGTCGACACGTATTCCGAAGACCAGTGCCTTTCGCTAGAAGCCGGCATTGAGAGCGTGCGCAGCTCCCTCCCCATGCATTTCCTCGACAAGCCAGGCCATATCAATCTGCACATCACGATGGGGAGCGGGTACACATACGCTATGCTCCATTGCTTGCTCCATTGCGCCACCATCATGGTGCACCGTCGTAGGCTGCTCCACTTCATCCAGACGGAGAACTTCAAGCAGGACACTTGGCATATGTCTCCTCACTTGCACGCCCAGACGGTAGATAGGGTTTTTGCAGCGTCGCACACCGTCGTCTCCCTGCTTCAAGCGCTTGAAACGAACCACGATAAGGATTCGGTGCCCAACTTCCCTCTGGTCATGTTATTCTCTTGTTTCACCGCCTGCGCTACCGTTGCATGGTTTAGCTTGAAAGGGCTGACGCCGGTGGATATCAACGAGACGGCCGAGGCCATTGTTGCGGATGGTATGCGATTCCTTTCGGATGGTGCCAACACGTGGGTGCTTGCTATCCCTTGGTACCGCCATCTCTCGGTCATGGCCAAGGTCCTGCAAAACGGGGACAGAGAAGGAGGCCGGGCGGCCACGGAACCGGCTCCGCCGTCGGTCAAGGAGGATACTGCCAGTCAGCCCGATAACAGTGTCGAAGGGATGGGGTATGCGCGACATTCGTCGGCCAACGCTGCAGAAACAGCAGAGCACAACGGCGTTGAAGCTCCACGTAAGTCAGGATTCACGACCATCAATGGAGGCTCTGCCGGTTCGTCAACACCGGTGACGGCAACAGCAAGCCCGCCGCCTGCGCACAAGCCGGAGTCGCCCATCCTTTCCTCGTCGGACCGCAACCCACAACTCGATTCCGCAGCAGGCGAAGTGCCTGCCGATATGACTGGCGCAGAGCTTTGTGCAGCTTTCGAGCGGCAGCTTCTTGATCTGGATGATCTTGCGGCGTTTATGGGAGGTGGTGTCTAGCTCGACCCCTCTGGTGCGGCGGCTCAGCTCGCTCGAGCCTAGTTGCATTAAATCTGTCCCGGCACTCAAGCAGCATTTGGCGTTGAGCGTTAGTTGTCTCGATGCTTCCTTCACTTCCTGTTTCTCGGATTGGCGTTGTTTTTATATGAATTGTCAAGGGTAATGGCAATCAATGTTGCGTACGGATGAGGGGTAGAATATGCGGGATGGAGATATGGAGTTGCGGTTGCTTGCCTCACTGGCTTGTCATGGTGTTCCGGGTCATTTAGTTGTACCACTGTACTTATAGCGTTGTTGGCCGCACTATCCTAATCGGAAGTGCCTTCCAACGAGGTTTTCTGTTGGGAGGGGGGGAGTTCGCATACATACCTACAGGACAGGACGTCCATGGCGAACGGGGAACATGGATGTCATGAGCGTGTTAGTAACAAAATAGCAGGTTGTTGATTCATTTACAGCTCTTGTAACCGTTTCTACAGAAGTTTGCTAGGCGGTTTGACTTAGCATGAGGGCTTAATGGACATGGAGATGCTGCTAAAGATAGAGAAGATGCAGAATATATACCTACCTACCTAGGTACTTGATAACCAGCTCTTAAAACTTTTATGTGTTGTGGGAAGAGTACCTGCCTGGTACCGTAGTGGTTTTGGTAGCCATCTAGCTTGACGAAGAGCCTCGTAGCATCTGCTTACTTGATTAGAATCTTCCATCTATATGCCATTGAAGTCAGATACCAAGTCGGGATTGATGGGTGTTAAGTCTAAGGTTGTTGCCGGGGCCGTTGCCCCACTTCGGAAGATAAGGTAACTTAGCCCACTTCAGCAGCACTCAGTCGCGTTCTTTTTCTTCCATCTACCTACAGACAGGAACAAGAATACACATTTTTTTTCTCGCCTGATATCGCATTCGCAGCATTCACCTGCGCCAAATAGTGGAGTTTGTTGACTTGCTTGGGCCTGTCCAGGAAGATGGTGCGGTTGCGACTTGGGGCGGTTCGCGATGGAGGCTAATATTACACACGTCGGCGTCATGCCGCAGCAGCTGGGGACCAAACGACGCTATTCGGGACCACACACGCCACGACGGGGTCATGCTCATGCTCATGAGCGCGATGGAAGCAGCAGTAGATATTCGGTCAATGATGAAATTGCAAATGAGCGCAAGGACGTGGAAGCCGCGCCGGTATGCCCGCCAAGCACCCGGGCACAACAAGCGCATTCGGACAGCGACGACAGCGCAAGCACCACCGCCGTCGCCATGTCCAGCGCATCTAGCCAAGATCAAGATCACGATCAAAAGCAGGAAGTTCAAGTTCAAGTTCAGGCTCAAGCTCACTCGCCCGTTCGCAACGAAGCCTATTTCCAAACCCTCTACACAACACCCCCCTCCTTCCAACGTCTCGGGCAGCAAAACCCGTCCCTCGCCGCCCTGCTCAACGGCACACACCTAGACTTCACGCACCCCTCCGCCCTCCCACGTCTAACCAGCGCCCTCCTCTCCAGCGATTTTGGCATCAGCATAACCCTTTCCGCAAACCGGCTCTGCCCGCCCGTGCCCAACCGGCACAACTACATCCTGTGGCTCAAGGCGCTGCTCGACAGCAGCGGCGCATCATACGCTGATACCTACGAGGCTGAGCGCAGAGTCGACGGCCTCGACATCGGCACGGGAGCCAGTCTGATCTACCCGCTTCTGGGCTGTGCGCAGCGGCAAAACTGGCGTTTTGTGGCGACGGATACTGATGCGTTGTCGTTGGAGGGGGCGCGGGCGAATCAAGGGCTGAATAAGTGGCTTGGGGGGAGGATTCGGATTGAGGATCGTGGTCGTGGTGCTTCGGGGGAAGTGGGAGTAGGAGTCGGAGTGGAGACCCCACTCATCCCGCTCGACGAGCTCGGGATCGAAAAGCTCGATTTCGCCATGACGAACCCGCCATTCTACACCTCAGAAGCCGAGCTCCTGGGACTTGCGGCGCAGAAGAAGGAGGCGCCGCCTACGGCTTGCACGGGGGCGCCGGTGGAGATGGTGTGCGAGGGGGGCGAGGTTGGGTTCGTGGGGCGGATGATTGGGGAGTCGTTGGCGCTTAAGGGAAGGGTGCAGTGGTATACGGCCATGTTGGGAAAGCAGTCTTCTTTAGAGGCTCTCATCGATATTCTCAAGAAGCATAAAATCAATAATTACGCGGTCACGACGTTTATTCAGGGAAGCAGGACGAGAAGGTGGGGGCTGGCATGGAGTTTTCTATCTAGACGGCCTTCGGTGGAGGCGTGTCGTGGCGTGAGCTCGATTGCGAAGACGCTGCTGCCTCCTGTTACGGAGGTCACTATCTACGAGGGTGCGATGCAAAACCAGGACCCGTCTGACCCTGTCCTGCGACTTACGAAGATGCTACATGATACGCTGACGTCCCTGGATCTGCGGCAGTGGACCTGGGATGAGCACCGCCTGCGCGGCGTCGGCTTCTCGCAGGGCAATGTCTGGAGTCGCGCTTACCGGCGGAAGAAAGCCAGGGAGGTGAACTCGGCCGCGATCGCGGAACAAGAGGCTTCAGCTTCCGCCTCTCTACCAGATACAGACATCTCGGCCTGCTCGTTCGGCTTCTCCCTGTCCATATTGGCAGAAACGCCAGACACACCACACAGCCGCCCCGTTCTTCTTCGCTGGCTTCAGGGCGACGATGAGTCTCTCTTTGAAGCCTTTGCAGGCGTGATACGGCGGTGTCTCCGGAAGGACGATCTCAAGTCGAGCTAGGTAGGGATGTTGAATGTTGAATATCGGATTTCGGTATTGGGTATCAAGGGTCACGGTCACGTTGACATGGCTCTAACAACCTGATTCAGCCACCAGACATGTATCCTCACATCATCCGTCAGCTCAGGATGGAAGCTCGTGCCAAAGACATTATCCTGTCTCAGCGCGACGATATTATCCTCTCCCTTTCCGTCGGCAGGGAACTTGGCCAGGACTTCGATGGGTCCTTTCTTGCTCGGCGCATCCTCTGTATGCAATACTTGGTCGACGACCGGCGCGCGGATGAAGACGGCCGGGAACGGCGCCCGCGTCTCGCTGCTCTCTTGGTTCAGAAACGGCAGGTCGACGTCCTGCACGAAGCTCTGCAGCTGCCGCCCGAAGTGGTTGCGGTGCACCTTGACGTCGAGCCCGCCGATGAGATCCTGGCCGCCGCGCTTCGTGGCGCTCGCCTGCTCGCAGAGCAGGATCAGGCCGGCGCAGGTGCCCCAGACGGGTTTCTTGGATATTCTGTGTCATGGGTGTGGGTGGTTAGCAAAATGATCAACCAGGAAGAGAAGGTGCGCAAACTAAAACTCACTTGACGAACTCTCTCAAAGGCTCCAGCATGCCGGACTGGGCGGCGACGAGGGATAGGGTGGTGCTCTCGCCGCCGGGCAGGATCAGGGCGTCGCAGAGGGCCAGCTGCTCTGGCGTGCGCACCTCTGTGAGATGGACTTGTCCATGGTTGGTGGCCAGACGGTCGGCGGCTTTGCGCAGGAGGCTAAGATGCTCGGCGAAGCCCCCCTGGAGGGCCAGAACGCCCACGGTGACCATTGCGATGCCAGAAATGCGCACAATCGGTCGAAGCAATCAAATAAGGAAACGAGAGCGCGAAAAGAGTGGTTGGCGTTGCTAGAACAGAATGGTTTCAAAATGGCTGCCAAATTAATTATTGTTGATTGAGCACAAGCGTAGGTATTACATGTGACAATGCCCAGCAGGGGTCATGGAGGCACGGAGGAGCGAAGATCGGGGCGCTTTTGCCGGTCGGCATACCCCGGAAAACTACGGAGGGGATACTTAGACTTACACACGACATAGTGCCCGAAGCTGTGTTCTAACTAAGCCATATCAAGTAGCGTTCGTGTGGCCTCTGCAGCTATATCTGTATGCGTCAGCGTCAGTCTGTGCTCGAAAAGCCTTTGTCAACCAAACCCCTCGAGCCCCTCATGGTCATGTTATTATATATGTACTTACTCGCGATACATAGAGTATGGTGGTATTGATCTGCGTCCCACAAGTACCATGCATGTAAAGACACCTGCCTGCCGGAAGTACATCTGTCTGACCTTCAATTACTCACCGAGACGACGACGCCGGTGGCAAGCTGCAGCGACTAGGTAGAGTAATTAATTAATTATGGGCTCCGACTCGGAGCGCCGAGGTCGGCGGGGTCAGCGCGTCTAGGGCGTCATTGAGTTCAAGGTACGACGCATGTACCTCCCCTACATCAACGAAATAGCGCCGTGGCATGCGAAGTTCGCTTGTCCATCCAATGTAAGTGAGGTGTGCGTATTTCGCACCACATCCAATCTCTCTCGCACAAGGTACCTGATCGGGACCTGGTCTCGGTCGGGATTTGCTCAGCTTCAACGTCGTACCCGGTACCGTACCTACGCCTTGTCGCCCACATACACACATGCAGGGACGGACGAGTTGAGTCAAGTCGAGTTGCTGACCACTTACCACGACTTTTTATATGGAGTAGCGTCTCTTGTGTGTGTGTGTATGTTAGTACGGTTATCGACGCAGTAGTAGCACGAGCGTAGCAGCAGGGTATATCCAAGCGTCATTGCGCGCCCAGTCATTCTATTCTCACCTCTTTTTCCCCCTCAAAGTGACTAACTTAGTATCTTACCTAGGAGGTAGCTACCCGTCCCAGTCCGGCTTCGCTGCCGGCGCCCTAGGGTCCTGGGGCCGGTTGAAGGGACGGTCTCGGCCCTGTTAGTAGGGGTACCCCTTTGCCCCTCCATCCCACCTTGAACTTTATGTATGTAAGTACCTAGGAAGGAGTACGGGGTAATCTTTTTTTTGTCTTGTCTTGTGACTCAATACCTATTCCAACCTCAACCTCAGACAACATCCTTCCCATCATCTCAAATCCCGAGCGAGACAGAAAAAGGGACCAATTGATAGCCTAAAAGTTGTCTACGAGATCCTGCTTCTCTACTGCAATCATCGCGAACTTTGTAACTAGCAAAGACGCAGAGCAGAGACACCACACACATACCACTCTTAAACCACACCACATCCCACATCACACATCTCCCACCATGACGAACGACACATCACCCAGCGGCGCCGCCACCACCACCACCACCACCACAAATGGCACCTCGACCTCGACCTCGACCTCCGCCTCCAAAGCCTCCTTCACCGTCAAGGCGGGCCTAGCGCAAATGCTCAAAGGCGGCGTGATAATGGACGTGACAGACGCAGCACAAGCGCGCATCGCCGAAGACGCAGGCGCGTGCGCGGTCATGGCACTCGAGCGCGTGCCGGCCGACATACGGGCCGAGGGCGGGGTGTCGCGCATGTCGGACCCGCAGAAGATCAAGGAGATCCAGGCCGCCGTGACCATTCCCGTCATGGCCAAGGCGCGCATCGGCCACTTCGTCGAGTGCCAGGTCCTCGAGGCCCTCGGCGTCGACTACATTGACGAGAGCGAGGTGCTGACGCCCGCTGATGATGAGTTCCATGTTGAGAAGAACGAGTGTATGTTTTCCCTAGTCCTATCCATCCATGCTTTCGGCGAGTCTTGTCCCCTCCCCTCTCTCCCCATATTTTCTTCGGGAAGCCTTCATCGTGCAGTCCAGTCGAGTCAACTCCAGTCGAGCATGAATACCCACCTACACATACAATGCCAGAAATCCAAAGCAGCAGCATCTTTCCTCGAAAACCTCGGACATCGATCCATTAATTGATTCCCTCCACTAACACACCAATCCATTTCTACAGTCAACATCCCCTTCGTCTGCGGCTGCCGCAACCTCGGCGAAGCCCTCCGCCGCATCGCCGAAGGCGCCGCCATGATCCGCACCAAAGGCGAAGCCGGGACCGGGGACGTCGTCGAAGCCGTACGACACATGCGCACCCTAAAGCGGGACATCGCCTCGGCCTCCGCAGCGCTGCGCGACGGCGGCGACCTCTCCATCCGTCAACTCGCGCGCGAGCTCGGCGTCGACTGGCATCTCCTAAAAGAAACTGCCGAACTGGGTCGTTTACCAGTTGTGAACTTCGCAGCAGGCGGAGTCGCAACCCCCGCTGACGCCGCGCTGATGATGCAGTTGGGCTGCGATGGCGTGTTTGTCGGCAGTGGGATTTTCAAATCTGGTGATGCGGCGAAGCGCGCCAAGGCGATTGTGAGAGCTGTGACGCATTTTAGGGATGCGAAGGTTGTCGCCGAGTGTAGTGAGGGGCTGGGCGAGGCGATGGTGGGCATTAATGTCAAGACGTTGCCGGCGGAGCAGAAGTTGGCCGGACGGGGGTGGTAGTGACCGCAAAGTATGTAAGTGATGAATACTTAGATGGATGGCTGGGTGAATAGGTGATGGAACTAAGTATGTTGCAGCAAAAAAGGGTTGCTATTTGAAAGCGGTAATGCTGGAAATATCAAAAGCAAAAGGCAACTGGAGGCCCGGAGTTATACAGAGTGTTCTGAGCATTCGAAAACCGCAATTCGACACGAGATGCAGTGTATTTATCATTAGACGAGACGGTCACAGGTTGCAGCATCCCACTAAAGGTGCTATCTTGACATTCAACATGCTCGTCACACATCTTGGCATACTACTCTACGTCGCGTATCTGATTGTTTTGCAGACAAGCTCCTCGTCATCTCTCTGTATCCGTATCAGCAACTGAGGCCCTATATATTGCTGCTGCCCTTACCCTTTACCTCACTGACTCGACATGTTTCCTTGAAGCACGTTCCAAGTCTAGAGGCAGTGAGTCAGTCAGCAAAAACCACCTTCACGAGAGCCCAACACCCAGCCTGAACAAGAATATTAGTATTTCATGATCAATACAATACAAATACTACTAATGCCTACGACAACCAATTCATACTTTTTCGAGTTCCCGACCCGAAACACCAACGCTATATTACCTCCCCCCGTCCACCCATCCGTGCGGGCAACGCCTCCCCCTTCCAAAACGAGCATTCCATGTTGTCTGCACCGTGCCATACACTAGCTCGACTTCTAAGTATAGATACTTTCAGTCCAGGTATTCACCTGCAGTCCCGTCTCCGCCATATTCGCATCCTTTAAGTAGTCCAGCGGCATCCAGACCAGGTGGCCCTTGATCTGGTCCAGTTTCTGGCGGATGTCGGCCGTCGGCATGAATCGGTCGAAGATGTGGCCGGCCGGCACCTCCTTGGGTGGTAGAAAGGTGTTGTAGTCGTCGAAGGTTTTCACTGGTAAGTATTACACTTGTTAGCTTCAACCCTCCCGTCTTCTTCCACGCGTGCATGTATGGATGCAATGCTCCAAACGCGGTTGGCTCCATTCAAGTGAGTAATAAGTACTTACCATAATCATCGGGGTCCGCATGGAACAGATGTCTGAATATCTCCGTGTTCGTCGTGGCGCTCCCAGTCCATTGCTCCCACAGCGCGTCGCTCATCGGGTCTTCGACGAACTTGTAACTATCGTCACGGTCCCAGATATCGTTCGGCGAGTCATCGCCTGGCGGTTGCGCATTCGGGTCATTGCTCGCGTCGTTGTCCTGAGGCGGGAGTAGGCCCATGTGTTCACGCCACAGGTAGCGCCTCAGTGTAGCCGCGTGTCTACCGGCCTCGTACACCTGGCCATCCATGACGCTCGGAATCCTATCAGTGTCTTCCATGACGATGGATAGCTCGCTGTCATGGTGACCTTCCTGGCTACGGTCGTTCAAGTTGCTCGATCCGCAGATCACAATGCGGTCGTCCACGATCAGCAGCTTGGCGTGGATATACAGCTCTTCCTGTATCCAATTGTGCACCTCGTCTTGCGGATCGCCCTCCCACGTCTCATCGGAGAGTTTCCCTTGTCCCGCCATGGCATGCTTCGCCACACTATAAACCGTCGTTGGCTCGCGATCGTCCGGTCTGGCCTCTTCAAATCGCTTCTTAGCTTCCAGACTGCTTTCTGTCTCTTTAGACTCCTTCTTCTCCTCGGCTTTTGTTTCATGCCTATCGCTGCCGATGGCTTCACCCGGCGTGCCGTGGATTCCGGAGCTCATAATCTCCTCGGCCTGGGCGCGTTGCACGTCTTGATACTTGACCCCCGACTTTTCCTCCTGTTCCTTCATGGCGGGCGTCTTGTTGAGGCGATCATAGGAGCGCAAGTTGAAGACAAAGACGTGGTTTGTCGGGTCCACACCTTCGGCTCGAATCCGTCCGAAAATCGAGTCCTCGCCGCGGCATATCGATTTATATTGATAATCCATGATGGCGCGCGTTCCTATGGCGGCATCGTCGCGCAGGTCGCCAGCAAACCCGGGGATCGCAGGTATGATGATGATGACCCTGAACTTTCGACCTTCCTTTCCAGCCCTTACGCACGCTTCCACAATAGATTTACCAATCTGGTTGTGGATCGGCGACTGGTTCTCGCCCGTAGCCGTAATGAAGAACTGGTTCTCGATGTATACAAAGTGCTGGGCATTCCGAATCACCTCCGAGTATGCATTCTGGATCGAATGGTCCCTTAGGATACCGCTAGACCAATCGGCGCTTGATCGGACAATTTGCGCGTGGACTGTACCTTGGTTGCCGAGCTTCTTCGACTCCAACGGCGATAGAGGATGAAGTATATAGTCTCCGACAGGGCTGTTGTTCAAATGAAAGTCAGTAAGCGGTCGTGCTGTGCTCGTAAATTCGCAAGGGGTTAGGGACTGGAAAAAGAGACGCAAAGTAGAAATCAAAACTTGGGCTATCGTACTGCTTGGGTCTCTGCACACCAACCAGGTCTTCGTCTTCTCCTTGGCGTCCTTGGAGCATGAGCCAGTCGAATCTGTCATCGCGCTTGTACTTGTCGCGCTTCACGAAATTCCAGCGAAGCACAAAGTGTTCAGCAATGTCGTACACACACGGCCCAATGAGACCCATTGCGACATCATGCCAGGGCATGCGGCCGTAGTCGGCCTTGCTCAGCTCGTTCTGCTTCCAGTCGTTCACGTTCTGAAAGTCCATGATACGGTTATTATTGAAATCCTGGCCGGGCCATACTTCATTCGCGACGCCTTCAGGGTGGACATCGGCGAGGGCGTGTTGGTGGTTGTCCCAACGGCCAAAGCAGAGATCCAGGCCACCGATGAAAGCCATGTTGTAGTCGATGACGATAAACTTCTCATGGTGGGCCCAGTAGAAGGTCATGTCGGCGGCGTTCTCGAGGACGTTGTGGTCGGGGTGGCGCATGACCTTGATGTTACCGTATCCGGGCGTGCCCTCGGGGCAGAGGCCCTGCAGGGCGTGTTTTGTGTGTTCGGAGTTACATGTCAGGGCAGCCTCGACTTCACGGTAGACAATGATGAATATCTTGACGCCAGCCTCGGCGCGACGCTTCAGAATGGCATCCAGTCGGTATTCCTGGTGGCTATGAGGCGGCCGTCTCAGAAACAGCTCGGGAGACAACCACCAGTCGCAGATATAGATGGTCTCTTTGGCCTGCTCTAGCGCTACTGATACGGCCTTGGGTAGATAGGTGTGTTAGTACTGGGGCATTCATGGAGATGCCTCGTATCTGTGATTCAGAGAAGGCTGACGACGGCGGTACGCACCCAGAAATAGTCGCGGCCGTCGACATACCATTTGATCTGGTTGCCGTCGTGCTCGGGAAAATAGGACTGAAAGCGGTGCGACTCGCCAATGGCGGTGCGCTTCTCGTCACATCGGATCTCATGCTCTTCGTCATGGCGATGTTGAGGATTGAACTGCAGCCCAATTAGTTTGACGTGTTAGTGTGCATGGCCAGCACTAGCTGGATAGATGATGCCCAGGCAACCAGGTTGTCTGTCTGGGACGTACCAGATTCTTGAATTTGCCGATCTGGTGCCTGGCGCGGAGAGTTAGCCGCAGTGGAGACGATCAGGATGGAGGACGGCAATCAGCCTACTTCTTGTGATTCAGGTGGACCTTGACATCTTGTAGGTGGGTGCCGTCCAGCTTCTCCTTCAATTCCTGGAAGGGCGACTTCAGCTTATCGCTGAAGCTGGAGTGTTCCTTGGCCCCAGCGCCATCCTTGGAGCCAGACATGGTGGCGGCGGCGGCGGCGGCGCAAAGTCGATCTTAGCTGTTGCGCAATGCGAATTAAGCGACGAGGGTGATGCTGTCACACGATGGTTGATACCGAGGGTTGCCCTTTTGAGGGATCCTGCACTGATTGAGGATGGTAATTGCCACGAGGGCTGTGCAACATAACAATACTGATTGGCGAGTTGTGGAATGAGGGGAGGGGGACAAGATGAAAGGGATCGTGAGCACGAGGGGCAGAATGGGATGAGATAAGGTCAGCAGCCCCGGTGTTCGCACAGACGTCATCGTTACTTAGATGGAGTCCATCTTTCTCTGCACAAGAGGTCTACATACCCACCCGAGCTCAATCAATTATCTGCATGCTCGCGTGGTCGCGTGCTCGTCTACTGGTCTTAGACGGGTTAGGTTCTCAAGCTGAAACCCCCATAGATTTCTAGATGCAGATGTTGTGGCACATGGAAATGCTCGCATCCTGGCATGCCTGGAAGGTGTGGGTAGCATGATCAGAGCTGTTCGCGAGCTAGCATCTGCAATGGAGCGAGAAAGCAAGATAAATGCTCGGGGGATCTGCATAGCAGGGTAGAGCCACGCCTTGCCCAGCCCGACCAGCCCTCCCGCTCGGCAAGATCGTGCCGGACCTGTGAGCTTCATTGTGCATTCCCTTGCACGCTAACGAGCTGACGGCATCCATAGATCAACTCAAGAATCTTTTAGTTGCTGGAAATCCCTGGTTTCAAGTGTCAATTGTAGCTCGAGCCTCAATGTGCCAAAAAATATCCTTGGCTTCTTGCATAATTCATAGAAATAGAAATCGAGTATAGCAACACCAGCGAATATGGCGTATAGGCAGTAAAGCTCAGCTGTCTCGATTGGTTGTTAGCAACAAGCTGAATACTGAACGCAGACAGGCGGCACAGATGACAGGGTAACGAGCTTCCAAGCGGCACGAACGCTTATGACATCATGCGAGACTGAGAGCAAGCCCCTTAGAGCTGTAACGAGGGCAGCTCGCATTGTAACGGCGGCGTGTGGCTGCGCTCTGTGGCTTTCGAGTTCGTGGCTGTTGCTAAGGCGGGGTAAGGCGAGCCCCGCACCTGCATTTGGGTGTGGAGGGGCGGCGAGGGGCGGCTTGACTAGCTCACCAGCTATCCCTGACCTCTCCCTACTCGCAGGCTCGAACTATTGACTGTTGACACGGCTGCGACGCGGGGCTTGAAACAACGTGAATCAATCCCGTGAAAGCATTGGAGGCCCAGGAGCGTTGGTTTAAAGTGAATACAAGGGATGCATACGAATCGGGACCTCGGGACCAGTAGTACAATGAATCGTGCTTGGTCTCTGCGCAAGTACGTGCTCAAGTACTTGCCTCATTGGAGCTAGGTGAGGTACCCGGTACGCCTAGACGGGCACCTGCACTACGGTACGCATTGAGCTGTAGGGACAGGACGCGTACCTCGCGGGGCCTCGATGCGCTGTACACCCGTACAGTACGCATTGGCTGGTGCTCGCATAAGTACATGCAACTTGAGCCAAACACACCACGTCTCCAGCGCCGCAGTCTGGAGCTAGGTACTTGACCCCTGGATCCATTCATTCGACCTCGAACTGCTCGACTTGACCGCCCCTCCTATCCCTCTACTACCTCCTCTCATCCCCTTTAAGATCTGCTTCTCTCCCGCATTTTCTCATTCCTCATTCATACCCATACACTTGCTCATTGTCTTAGACTGGATTCTAGACTTCGTGATAAACCGACACAGACACACTCGATTAAACCGTGCCAGCCACCCGAAACACCATCACCATGTCCGCTCCCGCAGTACCAGAGGGCAAGACCCTGCTCTCGACCTTCAAGCAGTCTTTCACCGACGTCCCCGTCGACGCCGAGAAGGACAATGCCATCTCCACCACCGAGTTTCTCGAGGCCGCCGAGTCGCTGACTACCATGTTCGGTATGTCCCCCTAGACAAATATGGAGAGGAGGGGAACGAGGACTCGTCTCTGATATACTGAATCCAGATGCCCTGGGCTCCATTGCCTTCTCGCCCGTCAAGAACGACATGCTGGGAAATGTCAAGGTGAGCGAGCCCATACCCTATCGGAGGAACTGATGCCGGCCCTTCTCCGGCCCCTCCCCGGCGCCCGTCCGATGCCGTCCGAATCAGAATCAACTCTTGTGTTGCACACGTCTAACACATGGGGCACTAGAAAATCCGTGAACGCCAGCTCGCGGCCCCGGCCGAGTCCGAGACTCTGCAAGCCCTTGTCCTCAACGAGCTCAAGGCCAAATCCCACAAAGCCGCCGAAGGTCTCGTCTGGCTTGTCCGGTACGCCCCCTTCCCCCACATCAATCGTACCATGGTCACTGACTCTTGTCTCACACCGCAGAGGACTGGACTTCACGTGTATTGCACTGAGCCAGAACTTGGCCAAGGCCGAGGAAGAGTTGGCCGACTCCTTCCGCGGCGCCTACGGTGCCACCCTCAAGCCCCACCACGGCATCCTCGTGAAGCCCGTCTTCTCGGCTGCCATGAGTGCCTGCCCTTACCGCAAGGACTTCTACCCCAAGCTCGGAGCTGACCAGGACGCCGTCACCACCGAGCTGAGGGCATACCTCATCTCGCTGGAGAAGATTGTCGGTATTCTCAAGGGTTTCCAGGAGCGCAAGGAGGCCAAGTGGTAGATGGACCGGACGTTGGTATGAACAGTATCCCTAGCATACACATACGCGCAACGCGCGAGGTCACCTGAATGACTGGAGCCCATCAATCAGTTCTCTGACGACGGAAAAGATCTCGGAACGCCCCGACGATGATATGATGATGATGATGCAAGATACACAATACAAAACGAAATGAAATGAAATGAATATAAAGGATTCCTCGAGTATATGTTCTGGTGACAGTGGAAATGTGATCCTACACCCACATGCTAAGCCACCCTGAGTATTGAGATGCTGCAACTGAGTCATGTCATTCAAACTGTCGTTTGTGTCGCGTTCGTGAATATTCTTAGCATGGTCAATCGGACAGAAGATGGAGAACGAAAACGAGCACGAGTCATGACTTGTATCTGTGGTGGGTGCAATTCTGCTGCCTTGAGAACCCATGAGTCAACAATTTAGAGAAGACCCATGACGCGACCGGGTTATATTCTAAATAGGTACTAACACGAAGTTTCGTAGGGCTGCGCTGATCGAGCTGCCCCAGCCTTGCATCCTGTGCCGCAAGATCTACAGCGAATGCCCAGCAGAGCCCCGTGATGGCACCACCTGTCTCGCCTGTATGAATGTAACGTTTGTTCGCCATTGTCGATCGATATACAGCTGAAAGGCACAGTCTACTCTCCGGTCCGGATCTGAGGTTCCCCTGGACGGCGACACAGTCCAGCTGGCCGCCGAGGCTCTCCTCGGCTCTGGAGCTTCTCCACAAGTCGGGCTACCCCGATGCGACTCTACGGCACAGCACCGACTCTACAGTACGGCGCAGCTAGTGTATTGCGGACCTCGCTGTCTCGGAACCTGTTCATGCAATAATCTGAACTGAAAGAATAAAAACATCCCATCATTGCTACCACATCACGAGATGCAACGCGATTCAAGCAACACGATGCGATGCAAAGGCGCCTATAGTAGATCTTTGGTAATCCGGTAAGCTTCCAGCTGTGGCCCTATGAGTAGAATGTAAGTGTATGTGTAATTGACGATAGCCGGCCGCCATGTGGTGTTGCGACAAAGTATTTGCATATGTTCGTTTAGTGCAATGTCGAATTGTTGATCAGGAGAGACGGTTATGCGTATTTTGAATTGCGATCATGCGCAATGACTAAGCCTAGATCAGATCGATCTGCTTACACACCTGGGGGCATACAGTAGGATTCAATTGTGGAAGCTCTGCATACTCGGCATACCAACGACCGACAACAAGTTGCACTACGCCGTACGATTGCCGCCTGCACCCTGCTGCAACAGGGGAGGTTGGTTGGTTAATATGGGGTTAACATGGGTAAATCCAAGAGCTCGTGTTGCTGACCGCAATGCACATCGCATTCGCGACGTCCGCGATGAGAGAACCTCAAGTCCCTTCAACGCTCGCTTAAGTAATTGTCACAGTTGTTTTGCCACGATAACTGATCGCACAATAGACCTTGTGTTGACTTTCAACATGGTGTCGATTTGATATATATAAGGGACTCGTCCTCTCAGCTTAACCACATCTCTCCTCACCACCACCACCATCACATTCTCTCTCATCCCAGCTAATACCAACCTCACTCTTCCAACGTTTTCCTCTGATAGACTTATACACCACCAACCCCCTAATTTTAATCACCATGTTCCGCACCGCCCTCGCCACCGCCGCCGGCCTCACCAGCCTGGCCAGCGCCACCCCTCTCGCCGCCCGGCAGATCGTCCCCAACTACCCGCCCAACGAGCTCTCCAAGGGCTTCCGTCTCGTCGCCAACGTGACGGACCCGTCGACCGACCTGAGCCCGTCCGTCCACGGCCAAGAGCTCCTCGGTATCCACATCGGCGCCGGCCTCAACGAGGCCGTGCTCACGGCGCAGGAGGGCGACGGATACGTCTTCTACCACAATGGTAAGTTTTGAATCTTTCTTGTTGCTCTGAATATAATTCGAAACTAACCGTGATCAATTAGGCACTGCCGCCGAGGTCCGCGCCGTCCAGGGCAGCATCATCAGCGACAGCGGCAACCCGCCCTTCCCTCTGGGCCTCACAGTCCAGGGCGAGGACGAGTTCGACTCGGCGTACCCCAAGGAGCAGTAAGTCCTTCCCCATCCCAATCCTCCCATCCACCCATAAATTTAACACCACCACCCCAGCTTCGTGCACATCAACGGCGGCGCCGGCACAACCGGCGTGTCCCTGCTCATGCAGCCGGACCCATACTTCTACGTGACGAACTTCGCGCAGGGCACGGGAACATTCGTGGCGTGCCCGCGCAAGGTCCCCTACTACGACTCGGACTTCATCGTCGTGCGCTTCGCGTACGACGTGTGGGATAGCGAGAACGCCGTCTCGGTCCAGGACGTGCCCGAGAACTGCACCGCCATCACCCTCATCCCCGAGTGCGACCTGCTCAGCGAGCTGCCTGAGGGCAGCCTCTCGAGCCA
Organism: Astrocystis sublimbata; assembly: GCA_022453515.1. Classification (NCBI taxonomy): domain Eukaryota; kingdom Fungi; phylum Ascomycota; class Sordariomycetes; order Xylariales; family Xylariaceae; genus Astrocystis; species Astrocystis sublimbata. The sequence continues at coordinate 195,473 of JAJNNY010000048.1, read as the reverse complement.
CGCCGAGGCCCGCGACTCGAAGTGCTATGTGGATGTTTCGGCTATTAACTGGCCTGAGTATGGACCTTAGATGGGTGATGTGAAGTGAAGTGGGGAAATGGGGGGAAGGGTGGAATGCTTAGGAAAGGGAGATGGGGGGAGATGGTAGATGGAAGATGGAAGATGGTAGATGGTTGATGGTAGATGTTGGGCAAGGTAGCTAAAGTCTCGATACGGCCCAGGAGCTACCCTACTAGGGGTCTCCTATAGGGTAGAGATGTGATGCGCTATAGAAGTATGCTCTGGACGACTCCCAAGTGTCTTGGGGGAGCCTGGGCATTAATACAACTGATACCTTACCGCTACTACTATTATTCTACTCGACTATGTGACTGAATGACTACTGCTAGTGTTCTACACTCCAAAAAAGTCCTTGACAATAACTACTTAGTAGTTAGGGGTTTGACATGAAGTTGAAGTTGAATAGCAGGAGCTGTTGGCTGACATAATCAATGCGACGTTCTTAATGTCAATGCAGAACTCCGCTGGGCTATTAGCTACCTAGTCGAAGTGCCACACAAAATAGATGAGGCGCTTGACAGTACTATTCGTGGTCGACAGAAAGGTGGAGGTAATAACTGAAAACCGGTCTTATCTCTTCTGTGTGGCGCCTCGGCTATGCGCTTCAAGTGAGTATTACTCGCAACAGTCAATTCCCTTTGCTACCTAGGTACCTGAATCGCTGATTTGGAACTTTGAATGCTCTTGTAGAAACAGGTATGATAATCATGATTAACGCACTACGATGGCCGCCGTGATGGGCAATCGAGGTAACACACAGCTCATTCTCCGGTTGGTGGCTCTCAGACATGACGGGTGACTACTCTGATCATAAGTGACTGTCGCTTCTATTCAACTTGATAATTCTACTAGTGTTACTCTTCGCGCTGATTGATGCTCATAAAATGAGAGATATAGAGGTAGTAACGTAATCTTCTTATGCCGAACAAGATGAACGAGGTAACATGTCGTGAGCCCCCCTCAAATTCTCATAATTAATGACTAATAGTCCCCTACCAAAGTAAATGCATTTCTGTACTTGGGAAGGGAGTAATTAATACTGAGCACATAGATTCCCTGTGTTATCAATTACAATGAAGAGTTTTACCGGTATTTGAAGTAAGATATAAATACAAATGCTACAAAGTATCTATAAAAGACCCGATAACAACCAGCAGTATAATAAACCGGTCTATCAATTGAAAAGCACCGCACTTTTTATCTTCCTTCCTCTTCCCTAAAGTACACCATGGATGGGATCTGCATCAGTCTCAAAAAGGTATGGGTGTATGGATTCTCATATGTGTGTCATCCGGTCTCAGCATATCCGCATCAAATAGTTCATCCCGAGGCTCGGGCTCGAATGTGTAAAGACGCTTTATACACTCGATAGACAGCCGAGCGTTCCAACGCATATCGTTCACAGCGCAAATGGCGGAGATCCCCATCATCTCGTGCCTGACTTGGTCGACGTTGAGCCAGCCGCAAGTTGATTCTCGGAAAAAGTCGTCACTGTATTCCATTTCCGCGATGTGGTACTCGAGAACGCGTTGTACTAGTTGCCGAATAAGGGCAAAGGCTCGAATGCCCGAGCTCCAGCCATAGTCGTTGTTGTATTGGGGGACCCAAGGCATCCCCTGTCTAGTTGGTGACCCATTTAATATGACCGGCCTGTCTTTGTAGGCGTTCGCGAGGAACATGATACTGTCCTGGCTGAGTATTTGCTGGAGCCGATCTCTGACGAGGGCCTCCCTTTCTTGGGCTCCTTGGCCTCTCTCGGTGTCTACAATAGACCATGCGTCAATTATATTGTAGGGTCCCGGTATCTGTGGCACAGAGTCATCCGGGTTCGCGTCCGCGTCGAAATCCGGATCGTCTATCATCCCTCGTCGCTTGTGGAAAATAGCCGTTACAAAGTATCCCTCACTTGTCTGCATGGGCCAGAACACGTATTCCGCCCTTAGGAAGGGCTCCCAGAAAAGCTCATTTCCCCGCCATTCGTCTTCGATCCGTTGATCCAAAATGTCTTCACCAAGTTCGAAAAAAACGCGTTGACAGCAATCTGGTATGTGAATCATGTTTCGGCATACTTGCGGTAAGCTTTTGAGCAAAGCTTGCGTTGGGATTTCGACCGAATACCGTTCTAAGTAACTGTCGCGTTTGAACTGGAGGCAGTTTAGGGCGTACAAACTGTCTTCGGCCGCTGACGGTTCGACACCGTCTGCTGACCTCTGGAAAGCCACCCATGATCTCGGTTTCGGCTCCATCAATCCATTAACCAACACTGTAGCCCTTCCATATTGAACGTTATCTGTATCCCCAATATTGGCCATTTTCTCTGATTTTTTATGGTTTCTGTTGATGTTGACAGTTTCTGTGCTTTGAGAGGTATTGTGAGATTGATTGACCATCGAGACAGACGTATAACAGTAATTAGGTGAAGAGTGAGGGAGTGGGATATATAGTCGATCGCATCCACTGAGTGTTGATGAAACAAAGCCCATTGTTATGCCCCATATCATACACCACAATAAGTCAATTGTGTATATTTGTTTCTCCCCATAAGCTTTGTGCATCTTCTATAAGACCTTTGTGGGATGGAAAACTCGGCCTTTCTCTACAATCATGTGTTGCAAAGTGTAAGCACAAACATGTGTGTGAATAAAAGAGCGTATTGATTGAATGCAGAACCGATCATCAATATGGAGATACCGACATGTATTATGCGTACTTGATACTAATCACGAACTTCTCGTATTGAAGTTTCTATCCGCAACGTAAAGTTGGGGCTGGTATACCTAGCTATGTATCATCAGGGTAGCATGAACGCACAAAGCACGGATGGTAATTACAACATCATTACTTTGTCTCTCTTCAAAGGCTCTCCCCTTTTTTCTTTATTAACAGCAGACTCAACAGAGGCACTCAAAGTGTTCAGCTTTATACAGAAAGTTTAGGTTCCCAAGTTTACGTTATATTAGTGTAAACCAAGTCTATGATGGGTAAAAAGCATGCTCCGAGGTGAGCAACCTCGACTAAACGTATAGGAGCAGCTTCAGGCGTAGTTCTCAACAGAATGCCAGTTATGGCCGATGTCGTGCTTTTGAAGATTTTGGACTCGATTCATACATCCACATTACCATCATCTGCATTGTGCATTGAGGGTATTTCTAGGTTGGCGGCTATATTTGGACTCACTTTATCCGCACCTTATTCAGGTGTGTGACGGGTTAGTAGGACCGCTGCCTCCGTTGCCCCAAAAGAGTCGCTTTCTACTCCATTGACGGAAGGCAATATCGGATGCTCTGTGTTCTCGAGGCGTAGCACACTTACAATTACATTGTGCAAGTCCATTTACATCGAGTCATGATATAGCCAGTATATCGGGATCTCCCACTCCAGGCCTTTCAATATTCATCTCTATGAACAATCCTACCTTACTTTTAATGACGATGCAGCGTCCCCGTGGCCTGATTCGTCCAATTATTTTTATTCACCTGTCGTGAAACCCTGGGCCCTGCATATTTACCCGCACCGCGGTCGGAAGAAGACATCTCAATCTTTCCCCAAGCATCCTATCGCCCAAGTTAATATGCCAAACCATCCGAATAATCATGTCACGATAATCATCCAGCCCATGCCAGGGCAGGTACATCGCTTGGCAATGCGACCCCATAATCTTCTGCTAAAATCGTCCGTCTACTCAAAGATGTCAAATACAATACCACCAGCAACACACGGCCTCATGGTTTCCCCACCTTGTCGCTCGGAAGTGATTGAAGTGCCGCCATCATGCTTCTCAGATCACTCGCTGTCGCAGTAGCATGCGTGCTGATACCAGCATGCACAGCCGCGCCGATATGTCCCCTTGAAGGGCCAGTTTTCGCCAAACCGCAACATCTCACAGATAGCGAGGCCATCAAGGGGGCGATTTCGAGCCTGAACGACGTGTTCAAGAACTACACAGCCAGCGCGCAGAACTATTCCTTCGCCCTCGAGGTCTTCTCGGCCTACGACCCCAAGCCCATATTCTCGGTGCTGCACACGGCGCCGAAGCTAGCGACTCAGAACACGACGGGCGTCAAGAAGGTGGATGAGAACACTGTCTTCCGCCTAGGCAGCTTGTCCAAGGTCCACACGATCTACCTATTCCTGATCAATGCGGGCGACGAGATCTGGAATGCGCCGATCACGAAATACGTTGCCGAGCTGAAGGCGCTGACGGATGGCGCGGACCCCGTGACGAAGATTGCGTGGGAGAAGGTCACGATTGGAGGTATCGCGTCGCAGATGACTGGTATTCCTCGAGATTGTAAGGCAAATGAGTCCAATTCTTTGACTATCGGCGCATCCCTGATCATGACTGGCTGACTCTACCATCCAGATTCCCTCCTTGGCGAACTGACTCAGACCCCGGACACACGAGACCATGTCATTGAATATGGGTTCCCCCTCCTGGACGCGCAAGAGCGTCCTCCTTGCGGAGACTTTCCCACGTGCAGTCGAGAGCGTGAGCGGATCTCTCAATTTGACCAATGATGGTTAACTCTCGCTAATGTCTTTTACAGAGTTTTTCACCGGTCTAGAGAAGACCTAGTGAGTTTTGACTGTTCTCAGCTCAGCAAAACGTAACTATGCAGAGCCATTAATACTGACTTCATATGCCTAGCCCATCGCTACCTCCTTTCACGGCTGCGGCGTATTCCAATGTGGGCTTCCAACTGCTGTGAGTAATAGCGCACATGCATTGATTTCTGAGGGAGAAAGTCCGATTAACGCGAAAAACTTAGCGGCTACGCGATCGAGGACATCACAGGCAAGCCTTTCGAGACGCTTCTGAAGGAAACAATGCTCGAGCCTCTTGGCATGAACAACACGTTCCTGCGGGCGCCCGATCAAGCGCGCGGTATCATTCCCGGCAACCCTGATAAAACGGGATGGACGTTCGATCTGGGCGAATCTGCTGCGTAAGATATACCATATTCTCAATCCGACTAGTAAAAAGGCCCCAGAAACTGATACGGCGAGCAGAGCCGGCAACATATACTCGTCCATAGGGGACCTATCAGCGCTCGGGCGCTCGATGCTCAACTACAAGCTGCTCGACCCAGCCATCACAAGGCGCTGGCTCAAGCCCTTCTCGTTCTCGACCGATCAGCACGCATCGGTCGGCGCGCCGTGGGGAGCGAGAAGGGTCAACGTCGCGGGACAACCGAATCGCTGGATCACGGCGTTCAACAAAGCTGGTCGGATCAATGTGTACAGCTCCGTCTTGGGAATCAGTATGTACCTGAAATCCTTATTTAACATATTTCACCAAGTGTGGAGGCCATAACGCCTGGATACAGCGCTTCTCAAACATGGCAAGCAATACTGACAACAGCCGTTCAAAGTTCCGGACTACGATATTGGCATTTCGATTTTGTTAGCTGGCGAGCTGCCATCGAACGCGAATTTCGGTATGATGGGTAAGTACAACTTGCAGTTGAAGAATCTTTTCATCGAAAACGAGGAATATACGCTAACCTGCCCTCAGACATCGTCGGCGAGATCCTTATCCCGGCCGTCGAGGAAGCGGCCCGCGCCGAGACGGGAGCCAAGTACAACGGACACTTCGCCTTTTCGAACACCACCGCGCTCAACTCGTCACTGACAATTGAGACGGACGACCAGCCAGGTCTCAAGATATCTCAATGGATCAGCAATGGGACCAACTTCGGTTATATTGCGACTTTTCTGCAGGCTGGTATGTTGTCGTCCTTCAGTTGCATCTTCCAAGACAGCAAACTTCACAGAATGGCGCCAAGTTCTCCAGATGGGCGGTAGAAGTGCTTCTTATGACTAACCTTTCCCTTCAAACAGGCTACCTTCCCGTGACACCACGCATCAGACTCTACCCGACCGGACTCGAGGCCAAGAACTCGGACGGCAGCAGCAAGGTCGCGTTCAAAGCCGTGTTCGAAGACGCGGCCGTGCCCTCGTTGGAAACGGCCATGTTCTCGACGACGTGCGCGTCGTGGATGAATGTGGCGTCCATCATCTACGGGTCGGCGGCCATGGACGAGCTCATCTTCAACGTGGATGCGGAGGGCAAGGTGGTCAGCATCACGTCGCCGTCTTTGAGGGTCACACTAGATAAGAAGTAGTAGGCCGCTGATTAATAAAATTTGAGTGTTGTTGTTGTCTTTGCCTTGACATACGGTCTCTTGGGTTGCATGCATCATCATAAGTATCTCTAGTCCTCGTGGGTATTGTATGAGCATGAAGCTTTTCAACAGATGACCTAATACCGAACTATTAATAACTTCGATAGGTGATACCTAACTCCTTACCAGTTAAGTGCTATGCAATACTGACGAATCAATTGGTCTTTTCAGGGATTCGCTCATAAAGATCGATTGACGTGTGTCCGTAATTGTGTGTGTTGAAACTGTTGCGGTGTTGCACTTTCGGACTGGAGGAATTGTCCGGGATTTCCGGGGTGCCTTAGCGGGCGACCAGCCGGAATCCAACTTGAAGCTAAATAAGTAAGCATCGGTACGCACTTACAATTATCTCAGCATGACGAGAACTTGTCCAAGCCTCCTCACCAATTCAATTCGCCTAATTACCATTTCTATGCTTACCACTTGCTAAAACCTCAGGACACGATCATCTTCTTCTTCTGCCCGCTACCGCACTCCCACTCACTGTCCATTTCTCCAAATAGCCTAACCTAACATCTCCACACACCAACTATGCCGTTCCTCTCCACGCCCCTTACCGTCGCCGCGACCGGCAGCATCGTCGGCTCAGCCTGGATATCCGGTACGCAGACCAAGCACCCACCCACCCAACCACTCCCTCAACCCCCAACCCCAACTCACAACCCGTCGCAAACTCCCAGGCAGCATCTCCGCCCTCACGATATCCGCAATCCCCGCAATCCTGCAAAGCGGCGGGGCCACGGACGGGCTGATCCAGGCGTGGTACGTGCAATTCAGCCGCTCGCTGTACGTGCCCGTCACCGGTGTCGTCACGGGCCTGAACTACTTCTACCTCGCGCACCGGCACCACGCCGTCGGCCGCGAGTGGCGGGGCTACGCGGGCGGCGGCGTCGCGAACCTGCTGCTGCTGCCCTTTACCGTATTTTTCATTGCTGGTATTAACAATACCTTGATAGCGGCTCGTGAGTAACTCAGACTTTTCTTTTCTCCCATCTCATCAGACTTTTTCCAATTCACCACATACCCGAGTCCAATATAGTCCTCATGGATTCCTATATTTCAAAACTCAACATAAATGCCATGACGTCATATTCTTCGTATTCCCAAAAAGCCAGAATCAATCCAACATGAGTAAACAAAGTTGAAGAGATCAGAAAAAAGGAAGCAATAGATATACCTAGATCGGCTAATCATGCTAACCATGTAATTCCAGTCCACAGCAACCCCGCCCGCAAAGTCCTGAGCCTCGACACCGCCCGCCACCTCATCGGGCGCTGGGGCGACCTCAACTTCTACCGCATCTTCATGCCGCTCGCCGGCGCGGCGTTGGGGATGTGGAACTTACTTAGCGCCTAAGTTTAGGGCTGGGGGTTATACAATGTAAAATATCATATCGTAGAATTAAGAAGTCCCAAGCATTCTCGCATTCTAGAGTCTTATATCTCATGAGCACACGCATTTATCAAAATCCTCACGGTATGGTATAGTCACCGTATCACCGTATAATATAATATAATATAATATACAGCCCCTCCCGTCCGCCACCCCTGCTCCTGACCAAGTCCCTCTACAAATGCGCCCTCCCCTCCAACTTCCGCCTCCTCTTCTCGTCCCTAACAACCCTCTTCAGATCCCTCGTCTCCTCCTCACTAAGCCTAGCATCGACCTTCACCTTCTTCCTCGGGTCCTCAGCCGTCGCGCCTTCGAACAGGGCCCTCCCCAACTCATCGACAAGCTTCAGCACCCTTGTACTCACCGTCGCGCCGTCGCGACGATTCTTGCCCTCCCTCCTGCTCGCCGCAATCCTCTCAATGAAGTCCCAGAGCTTGCCCTGCGCTTTTAAAGCACCCGATTCCGGATCCCGCGGCGCGCGCCATTCAGAAGAAAGATATAGCCGAGGCGGCGAGGACTTGGCGTCCTTGGCCTTGTGCACGTAGAGGATGCCTTCTTCCTCGAAGCGCTGGTAGCTGTTCTTGATGGTCTCGCGGTTGACGGCCTCGAAGTAGCTGAGGTCGCCTTGGTGGTAGAGGGTTTTGCCGAGCTAGAATAGGTAGACAATGTCAGTGATCAACGTCGCATCGCAATGGAATGTACATAAACACTGAATAAACAAGTGAGGCCTTGAATGAAGATGCATGAAAGACTAACCAGCTGCGCCGTATTCTGCGCCTGCGCAACCTCGATCCATATCTCCTCCGTCTGCTGCACCGGCGGCGTGAGCCCCATCAGACTCGTCGCCGCGAGCCAGCTCGACTCAATGAACGGCCATATCAGGAAGCAGTAGAAATCGAAATTCTCCCGTCCGGCGAGTCTTTCCTCATCGCTCAGCCCCACACTATCGATGACCCCATCCGCGCCTCTCCGGAGTCTGATGACGGCATCGTTCTCGAGACCAATGAGCGTCTTCTCCAGATTCGCCGCCAACCCCTCGCTAGGAAATATGAACTCGCCGCGGAAAAGCGAGGACAGGAACAGCACCTGCTCGCGCAGCGCCTTGTAGGAGATCTCCTGGTGCGCCGGCCCGCCGCCCTGCTTGACGCGCGTGTACATGCTCACGCTCACCAGGGCTTCGGAGATGAACAGGTGGATCGTCATGTTGCGATAGAAGGACAGCTGGAACCTATCGACGGCATAGTACGTCGGCTCCGCGAGGCCCTGGACTTCGCCGACAAGGTCTTTCCCGAGCACTTCTAGTCCGCGGCCGACGACGTCAGTCAGGGGCGCGTTTCCGAAGTGCGCCACGCGTCCGCCTTTAGCGCGCACGCGGGCGATCAGCCATTCGATGCGGCGCAGCAGTTCGGCTCGGCCGACGCCGCGGCCGCGGAGGGTCAGGAGCACGGTGCCGATGAGGGAGGTCGGCATGACGACGGATATGTCGTTGATGTCGGAGAGGACCTTGTAGCCCATGGTGCGCAGCAGCTTTTGTCTCAGCGCTGCGTTTTCGGGTGTCTTCTCTGTCAGATTCTCGGCATCGCCGGGGTTCTTCCCTAGCTTCGTGAGCAATTCATCAACGTATTTCCTCAGACTCCACGGCTCATGGAACCGCACATCGACCCTTCCCAACTTCAGCGACAGCACAGAGGACCCGCCGGACAGGAAATCAGCCAGGTTCTCCTTTTTCTTGGGTACGCCTAGCAGCTCGGTGACGTAGCCCTCGGTCTCGATGACCTTGTCGTACTGCGTGCTCACGGGGCAGACGATGGCGTCTTTTACGCGGCCGGAGAGTATGCTGTCAAGCACGAAGCTCAGTATGCCGAATTTGGGGGGCAATAGCTTGCCTGTGCGCGAGCGGCCGCCTTCGATGAAACATTCGAAGTTGTAGCCCCCTTGCAGCATGGTATCTATGTAGGCTTGAACAAGAGTAGTATATAATGTGTCGTTGCCGAACGACCTCCGGATCCACATGGCGCCTGGAGTGTGAGATGTGTGAGCACCGAGCCGAAGCCTGGAAGAGGGAGGGGCGGAGGGCGAGAAGCTTACCGGCATGTTGTAGGAAGCTCCCGACGACGGGGAAATTTAGATTATCGCCTGCCACGACAACAGGCAAAGCTAGACCCAAGCGGTAACATATAAGCTGTAATGACACGTAATCGACGTGGGATCTGTGAGATGGCAAGAAAATGATGCTTTGTCCTTTCTTGGCAGCTTCCTCGGCTACGATTCTAAGCCGCAGGACCTCTTCGCTCGAAACATGTATGCCTGCACAATGAAAGGCCCGAGTCAGAAACAAGCAAAATAAGCCGCGCGAGGGTGAGCATACGTACCCTGATGATATGCGCGCGTGAGCAGTTGCGTGCAAAGATAGTACGCCCCCCTTATAAAAGTCTTGCTCTCAAACTTGCAGATCATATCATTCGTGACCTTCTCGGCGACATCGCGGATGCCCGACTCGATGACAGCGCGTCTGTGGGCGCGCTTGATGGCATAGTGCTTGTCGTCCTTGCGCAGCCAGCCCTCGGCCTCCTCGATCTCGAGGCGCTTGTCGGCGAGGTGGGCTATGCGCTGGCGCAGCAGGGGCGCGGAGACGACGGCGTTGCGCATCTGCTCGGAGAAGCCAGAGTAGAAGATGGAGCGGCCGATGAAGCTGTCGTAGGCGCGCCAGCCGGTGCCGGAGACGTAGAGCGAGACCTCGCGCAGGAAGCGCAGCGGCTCGGAGCGGAAGCGCGCCATGTTCTGCATCAGCGCGCCCTCGTCGAGCGACGAGGGCACGGGCACGGGCGGCCGCCGCGTCTCGACATAGCTGCGGGGCTGCAGGGTGATCTGGTCGCCGAGGATCTGAAGGTCGGGCGCCGAGTCGCGGGCGGAATCGTCGTCTTCGTCGGCCATGATGGCGAGGACCTATCAATCGATTTTACTTGAATCCTCCGGTGCTGGAACTATGGCGGCTGCAGCATGGCAGTAGGACTCGGCGCGGGTGCGCGAGCGGGCGAGTTGAAGTCCGGAGGATAGTGGTGGTCAATTGCGATGAAGAGAAAAGTGAAAGGCGAAATCAGTTAATAGCAGCCAGTTGAGATGTTGAGATGTTGTGCTGTTGTGATGGCCCGGCCAGAACCGGTATATGCCGGCATACCTTAATGAGATTGAAGGAGGTATCTTGGAGAGGGAGAGCCAGCGATAGGGAACAAGGACCTCGGTACAGTACATACGACCCAGACGTCACCTGCTGCACGCTGCGCCGCTAGGTTCATGCTGCGCCGTTAGACATGTGAAATACCCATCGGTACCCGCTGATCAGGCCGAGCGGGTAGCGTTTTACAGGTAACTGATACCGTGTCCGAGTCTGAATCTGGGGTTGCTGCAGGGGGGCGCCTGCCGGCTAGCAACACGAAAAGCCGCTGTGCCTGATCGGGATGTTCCTGTACCCCCATCTTGGGGCATCTCTCCATTTCAATCAAGTTGCTAGACTGCTTTTTCTCTCATACTATTAGTTGGTCTTTTGCCTCGAAATTTTGCTAGATTGTATTTATTCAGAAAAATGCATAATTTGAAGACTTGAAAACGAACACAAATTGTTGATGATTATTTGTTCCGTTCTAGAAACATTTCCTCGAGTAACCCCCACCATGCCCCAAAACAGCTAGACCCCGCAGCAAGGATCTGCTACCCCGAATTTCTCAAGTCTTACCTGCAGCAATCCATCAAGGTGCCCCAATTTCTAGCTGGAGGCGCCCATACGCCCGGGCTGCTTCATACAGAATTATTACAACTGCGTCAACCTCACCTCCACAACATTGAAGCTCAACACGACACGCCGCCTCCGTAGGCATCACACATTAGCATCATCATCAACAACAACACAATGCCGCCCAAAGACGCCTCCCAGTCCCTGACCCAAGACATTCTGCGTCGCGCGCACAGCCCCGACAACGCCGCCCGCATATTCTCCGACAAGATCCAGCACCGGCCCCTCCTTCTGCGCCCGAGCTCTCCTCCGCCATCAACCGCCCGTGATGCCCGCCGGCGCGCACGCGAAGCCAAAAACAAGCGCGCTAAAGCCCTCAAGCCGAAGCCCCTCTCATCCCGCGAGCGGCGGCGTCTCCAACTCTACCGCATCCCCTCTTCGGGGCAAAAGTATTCCCTCTTCACGTCTCTGCACAATCTATGGCTGGGCTATATGCGCGAGGTCCTAGGGTCGGAGCTGTATAACGGAGGCCAGGGCGCCGCCGCAAAGCTGGCCTGTGCGGATTACCACGGCGCTCTGGTTGAGGTGTCGCGGAGTCGCTGTCCGAGCCGCGTTGGTGTGAAAGGGATTGTGATCAAGGACTCGAAGTTTGCGTTCGAGATCATCACGCCGGGCGATAAGGTCAAGACGCTGCCGAAGGAGGGGACAATGTTTCGCTTCGAGGTTCCAGCGACTGCGACTGATGCTGCTGCGCCGGAGTCTGGTTGCGAAAACAGTGAGAAGAAGAAGCCATTTGTCTTCGAAGTACACGGCGATCAGTTCCAGCACCGGGCGAGCGATCGCGCAAATAAGAAGTTCAAGCAACACTTCTTGAAAATGCTCTGAAGAGGCGGTCAATCTCGGAAGGAGAATAAGAAAATTCGCTACCGACACATAAGCAACGTATAAGCAATGGGTAAGCCACGCATGCTTTGCTATGTGCAAGAAAGGGCTTTTGGAACGCTTCATCTTCGGCGTCGTTACCTATCAATTGCCCACCTGATCTGCAAGCGACAAATTGAACTGCGACAGGCAACAGACAGCCCACATTCGGGAGATCTCCCGATATACGCAACAGATGATGAACTCGACAGCAAAATTGAACCAAATAATTGCTCATACCCTATTTGAGCTGGCTATACATATCCCATCGTTTCAGGACGACTCAGTCTTGTTGGCATACATTTCGTCCGCGCACGCCTGCATATCCACTCACATGTGGATGCGCCATCCAGACACTCCGGTACGACGGGGCTATTCATCACCGTATTACGAGAATCAATGTGCGGGAACTTTAGCAGTCACCTCCGCAGAGACCTGGCGACAAACACTGTTGAGCTACACGGGGAATTCACCTACAAGTTCAACCATGAAAGGTGGAAGGACAGTAACTTCCAAACTCCATGGGTGTTCTAGATGTTCTGGGCAAGCTGGCTGCTGAGGACCCCCTCTATGCTACACCAGCTGCCGACTCGGGCGCTCCAGCGGCAGGTAATGTTCATTTGTTGTTCATACCTAAACTGAGGACGCACCTGGCCAGAGAGCCCGATATACCACATAACATTGAGTCGACTACTGTCATATACGCCAATCGCAATCGCTGCGTTGATGCCATATCAGATATCAAATCTAGTCTCCGGGAACTACTCAAGGACTACTGTAAAGTGCAGCTCCGCCAATCGCACATTAAATCGGCGGGGCCTACGATATGTCATTACAGCAGCTTTAAAATTAAGGCTTAGTCAGCCTGAAATGGAAAAACCAATGTTTCTAACGGACTATACCAGAATATCTAACATATGTTCGTGCTTTCTTGCTGCATACGACTGTATAACCGCTGTCCCCTACGCCGAACGGAAATGTCATAAGCCACGTGAAAATGGAATTATCATCACGTGCCTTTCCCGGAAGAGACAACAGCCTGGCAGCCCAGCCAGAGCACAAGATTCCCGATCCTGGTCGGATACGCCGCCAGCATCGCGTCGTAAAGGTCCTTCGGATCAGCCGCCTCCGTAGCCAGCCTGCTGAACGTCTCGATATACTCCCTCGAGGCGTCGATGTTGAAAGCCCCGTCGACGCCCCCAGGCCGATGATGGGAGCCGATGACGATGCCCGGCCGGCGGGCTGCGAGCGCGTCGAGGGCCTTGATCCAGGCATCACGCTGGCTCTGCCGCGGCGACTCGTACATCCACATATGCACGTCGTTATAGACGATGTCGCCCGCAACCACCAGATCCAGATCAGGCACGTGCAGGAACGTCGTACTGTCCGTGTCCGAGTGGCCCGCATTCACAGCCTCGAAAGCATGGCCCTCGAGCGCGAACTTATTGTCGGGCCCTAGCGGCTTCGCCAGCACTTGGTAGGAGTCGGCGGCGATCTGGTCCGGGAACAGGCCCTCCCAGAACGCGCGCATCTCAGGCGTGCCCTGTGTCGCCATGTGGTCGATGGCTTTTTGCGTCGAGAGGATCTCGGCGCCGGGGAAGCGCCCCTGCAGGTAGGCGGCGTTGAAGAAGTGGTCGCCGTGGCCGTGCGTGATGTAGATCTTGGTCAGACGCTTCTGCGCGCCGAGGGTTTCCTCGATCCAGTCGCCTAGTGCTACGCCTTGCTCGGTCGTGTGCAGCGTGTCGACGAGCACGGCTTCTGAGGCCCCGGAGATTAAGGTCACTACTGTCGGCTGCCAGTAGCCCGTAGAGCCGTCGGGGAGGCTCTTGCCTGTGGGGATGGGAGGCGTGTAGTAGAGGTCTGCTCGGAGGTGGGAGGGCGGCATCGTTTAGATATACTTGAGTATGACTTTACTGAGATTGTGTTATACGTCAATAATGGCAGATGGTATGTGTCCCTTGCTGGTTCATACCGTGCCTTTATATAGAAGCTTCCGTTCAAGATCAGCATTGCGGATGATCATGGGTGGCACTGACTGGTGCAGAAACTCTACACAGTCGGAGATGCCATCTTTCCATGGTAGAATCCATGTCTATGTCCGCAGTGGATGTCTATCACCGAAGAGATGAACAAGATGAGTAAGCTGTATGTCCTATTCATGTCGTCATGTTTTGTCGCTCATTCGGGACCCTGGTGTTGGATCTGGATTAGGTATTCGTGGGGGGTGCTTGGCTGCTACGCTGCTTGCATATACTCCGTTACTCCATCGAACTCCGTGACTCCAATGTACGTCAGACATGTCGCCCGCTCTATCGCGCGGAAGATCTCTATTGCGTGTGGTGCCACGTAGTATTACCTAGGTGTGTAAATAAGTAGATATATGTGTGAGTAATCAAGTCACATTGGAATTGGGATTATAGTCCTTTGTAATTCAGGGACTGCAGATAATGATTTTCCAAGTTGATAACATATACTAGACTAGGTTTGTAGTTCCGGAGCTATGTTTCTATAACCTGACAGGTGTGGCAATAAGCAGGTTCTATTCACCCCTCTAGATTGCAACTTGTTCGTCGGGCTTATATATCCAATTGCTTCCTCTTGTCTGGCAAGGAATAATTGTAACCGACCTTCAACAGAGTCAAATCACCCCCCTGGATTGTAAGTCGTTCATCGGAGTCATAAAGCAGATATTTCCTCCCCCGTCTGTCAACACGTCCGGCCGAGCTTCAACATCAGTAGCATTCTCACGTGCCCCGCAATGGCTGCTCGTCAAGACGAGAATTTCCCCGTTGCAGGCCTCGCCCGCGATGGCTGGTCGACTGAAGATGAAGCCACAGCAACGTGTTTCTGCGGAGCCGTACAGCTAGTATTTGTAAGTCATATATACCTACCTTACCAATGATCTTGATTCGCTCCCATGCAACCCATCCCCCCTCCCACCGTATGCAAATATCTAGCAAAGCTGACAATGAACGTGAACAGCCAATCCAAGGACCCGGCCTGCTGAACCGCCACGTCTGCCACTGCTCCGACTGCCGCAAGATCAGCGCGGCCTTCTACATGTCCAACATCACCGTGGCCGACACCCACCTGAAGCACGTGCGCGGGCAGGAGAAGCTCACAGCCTTCGGACAGGCCGAGACGGTGCGGGCCAAGGCGCAGATGACGAACTACTTCTGCGCCGTGTGCGGGACCCTCATGTACCGCAAGGGCGCCCGGTTCCCCGGCATGGCGATCCTGCGCACGGGGACCGTCGACGACTTCTCGCTGGCCGAGACGAAGCTAAGGCCGCAGGTCGAGCAGTTCATCGAGAACAGGGTCGCCTGGTCGACGCCCATCGAAGGCGTGCCGCAGGTCGTCGGGCTGTTTCGCATGACGGACCTCGAGGGGGTCCCGCGGGAGGGCGTTACTTTCCCGCAGACATCGGCTCGTTATTAGAGGGTATTTTGAACTTGGTAGGTATCTTTTCGATAGCGAGAAAGGGAGACGAGTTGTTGTTCAGGAACGTCGGGTGTTTCGGAGTGCGAATGGTTGCTGGATATGCGGTCGGAGACGTAAGCCATTTATGAGATGATGTAGACTTAACTGATTTTTTAATGCCACAGGGGGGGAGAAATGCGATGCGGCGAACTGTCAGACCTGTGTAAATCTAGGCCCAAGGAGAAGGAGAACAAGGAGAGCAAGTTGGATGCGAATTCGGCTAGGAAGGCATGAATATCAGCATATGATGTCTAGATATAGAAGGCAGATCGAGCAGCCTTATTATCAACACCTAGTTGGAGGAAACCCTACCTGATATGGGACTGGCGGTCCATTCAAGGTTGATAAAATAAAGCTGCCAGCAGCTAGATTATTACTTAATGCTCGGCATCAATCACGGCACTAGTTCTAGCCGTAACCACTACTATCTCGGCTGCTCATATGAAAGTCATTGGTTTTTTTGAGTCTCAGACAGCTATCTATACTATCCTAATACTTTGAACGACTTTACTTAAGGAGGCCATCTCATCCCCAGACGAGTAGAAAAGCGCAGGACCTACAAGCCTGTAGGTTACCTCCTCGTCTTCCCCTCCCTCCACTCCTGGCTTATTCTCAAAAGGGCGCAAAACATACTGTATATCGCACCCTTCGAACACGACGACCTTATCGCCTACCTTGACTCGCTTGGGCGCTACACCGACACGCTCGCCCTTCGTGACGCATAAACGCCTGTGGTGAATGTTCTTCATGGCCGCCTTCTGGAATGCATGATACTGGGCCGGGGATTCCACCTGAATTACTTGAGTCGTGTTGTCTTCTGAATTGTCTTCACGTCCCGCCAACAGACTGTCTATCTGAGACTTGAGGGCCCATATGTATTTGAGGAATTCGTGAAATCCGGTACGAAGAAACTCGGCTTCTGGGTTCAATGCTGCAATGACTTCGTCATTTGCCGATGGCGTTGGTTTTTGATCGGATGTTTTGGTAGATGCAGTATCCCCTTGTGCTGAGTCAGATTGTTCTGGTTCTTGTTGCTGTCCCATATCTCGTCGGCTTTTCGGCTGGGCGAGGACACAGAAGAGTTGCTCGAAAATCGCCTCCGGGTCTTCCTTAGAGAGAGCTTTAAATACCATAATGAAGGCGCTTGTCATGTTTTGGAGGAACCTTCTAGAATTGATACCATCATCTGTCACTTGAAGAGTCTCGAATACCGAGTCGTTGACCACATTGATATCATCTAGAATAGTCCCATAGATATCGAGAGCCCGGTTGTTGTTGTTGTCTACTTGAATACGTGTTGTTGTTGGACCTGTACTCCTACTCGCATCCACTGGGACAGGCCGTTCCAGATCATCCCAATGCTTGGAGAAATTAGCACCTACTGGCAAATACAGAGTCGTGCCGAGAGAATGAGGTAGGAATCTCGAACTTACAGGGACCCACGAAGGCCATTCATCGTTCTCATCGCGAATTCCAGCTTGCAACAGAACTTCAATTCCTTGGCTTCTCTCAACAAACAGCTTCGCGAACCTCAAGAACACCTCCTCCTTCGAGTCCCAAGGCGCATAACTAACGTGAGGAGTAAATTCCGCCCCGTCAACAGCCAATCCCAAAAGCGCATAGATCTTATCCCTCGGGTCAGTAGCCTCAAATGTTCCAGCCTGAGCCAATTTCTGAATGAGCCTGCGCTCAGCTACACCACTACGACCATACCTCCTCAAAATCCGTTCGCGAAGCATCGTCGTCGCATTCCCGGACCCAATAATTCTATCGTTGAGCGTATCCTGGCCATCATCCCCCTCGACACACCACGCAGCGGTATAGCTCATATTCATGGCAGCGCTGTTCTCGGCGAGGAAATGGTGCGCCAGGAACAGTGGCTCAGCATTCGCCTCGCCGTCCCCGAAGCAGAAGTGCAGGTTATTCCCCAGCGTGACCTCCTGCCATATCCACATCCGCCTGAAGTAAGGCGCGCCGAAGAGGCGTCGCCATGAGTCCCAGAGGAGACTATCTCCCCTCGGGAGCCCGAAGCCTTCGAGATACAGCTGCTTCTCCTCGCTGTTGTTCATCGCATTTGACAACGTAACGGTCATCGACTCGTTCTCGTTCCTGGCTACTTTTCTCGTCTCTAAATCGGAGATGGAATTGAACGGTCCAGTATACTGCTCCAGCCCGGGCCCGGTCTCCGCCCTCGCATCCTGGTGCTTCTGATGCGCCGCGATGGCGCGCATGATCCGGGGGACCAGCTCGTTGATATTGCGCTCGTCTTGCGTAGACAGGGGTAAATACGCGACGACTTTCTCCGCCTGCTGATACACGCGCTTCATCAGGGCCAGCTGGACCTTCTTCTCTTCATGGTCGCTCTGGTTGATGCAGAGCGCGTCGACCCATAGCTTGCGCGCGCCATGCCGCAGACGCAGCGAGCGCAGCGCCGAGTACAGGCTCTCGGTGACCGGGACCGGCTTCTCGCCGTCGAGGAAAACGTACTGTGGATCCTTGACATCGCCCCAGACGTACGAGAGGGCCTCGTAGCGCTGGAACGGGTGTAGTCGGGGCTCCTGCGGGGTGGACCTGGAATCCATGTCAAAGCGAATGGGGTATCGGGACGCATCCTCGCCTGTGTCGCCTTCGGTTACGTAGGCGAGATTTGGAATCGGACGCGGGGTTGAATCTGGGAATGTCGCATGGTCGAAATCCAGATCCGATGTGAGCATGCTGAAAGAGATGTTGCTGTCGTCCGGCTCGCCGGGTGCGAGAATAAGGATGCGGATTGAAGTGGCATTTGGTAGAGGCTCGTACGTCTGATCCGAAGACGAAGACATGGTGTAAAATGCGTGAGATATTGAACAGATGCAGAGAAAATCCTTCTAGGACAAAAAATGCGTTAATCTGACATGGCGTTTCACTTTACTTTTATGTCAGCACATTAATGACTCCCACTGTAGTGTAGGGTTGAATCGATCCTATACATGCGGTCTGCGTATATACTGCCTCTGTAACTACTAGAATATCTATAATATATAAAAAGGATTCTTAATAGTTTCTGTAGGCTATGCTATTCTAAACATCTAATGCTGTATATAAAAGTAGTTATTCTATAGGAATTAATGCAGTTATAGGGGTTTGCGGTTTTCTTACCACCTTTTGGGACACAGCCACCCCAAGCTGACTATATCGCCGACTCGATGACACCACGCATCATCTTCGAGGCTTCCAAGATATGACCAAGAAACTCATCTGCCCTGCCTTCGCCATTAATGACGACGAATCTTGCACTGTAATCCAAAGTTAGTTCAAACATCCTCACATCAGTTTATACGATTGGCCAGGGATATTTCGAGGAAGAGTCCAAGGGATATGGGGAGGGAAGGTAAACCAAAACACGAACCTTTCATCGGCAACTTCGCACGCGATCCATAAGGCCGACTTGTCAGCCCAGCAAGTGCCCAGTTCCGGACATCCACTGTCCCCGAAGCTAGTGAAGACCTTCCGCTCCTTAGTCTTCTCGAACAGCGGATCAGCGTACAGCGCGGGCACCTCCTCTCCCGGCTCGACGACCTCTTTCAGAGCCATCAGATGCCTCGCCCACGACCTGCCCCGCGTCGTGAGCGCCACGAGCCGCGCGTGCGACTTGACAGCCTCGGCCAGGAGACGCTGCCGCTCTGCGACCGACGTGCTCGCATCTACCATCGCAGCGCAGAACGCAGTCACAGGGGCCGTCTGCACATTGAAGGTCTCGACACGGCCGAGCCGGAAATGACGCAAGCTGGCGACGTCTAGCGAGTTCGGGTTGTAGCCGTAGTGCAGGCGCACGGCGACTTGGATCATCAGCTGGAACACGGTCCGAGGCGGCACCCTCTGGCTGCGCAGGTACGCGGCGCCGTATTCTGTGAAGTCGAGCGCGCGCAAGCTGTACGGGCGCATACATTCCACATGCTCGGAGCGCAGACGGAGCATTTGCGCATCGAGCTCCGGCGTGGTCGAGAAAGGGAGGTAGGTGACGCCGCGCGGTGTTGATGACATGTCGCTGTTGCATGCTCCTGTTTCGCCGACGGCCTCGACGTGGTCGATCGTGGCATCCGAGATGGCTTGCTGCATCCCGTACACTGCCGAGCCGTCTACCATGGCATGCTCGTACCAGGTTGCAGATACGCCGTTGGCACATACGATGAACGAGACTGTCTTGTCGAGCCATCGGTTGGTGTTGTCGTCCAGCAGGAAGCAGGCAGCCCGTTCGTTGGAGTTCTCGGGTCGCCCATCGTCTAGGCACACTGCGAAAAGCGACTTCTCGATTGTAGAGATGAACTCTTCATTTTCTGGGCTTGACGACATGATATCCTTGCGCGTCTAGTGATGGATTGGTTAGCCAAAACCGTGAAGAAGCCTGGGGCAGGGGGCAGGGGACAGGGGCTGCCCGCCTATTCACGGCTAGCCAAGATCTACTTACTTTCGCCCAAACATCTCGGTTTCCAGTGGTAAGCACACTTGCCATGTTTGCCTCGCTCGGCGACTGTTCTAAGATGAATTGAAATTTGGACTTCAATTCGCTGTGCGTAATAGTCTTCCCCGACTCATCGCGCAGCCAAACTTTGTACACGTGGCCGCGTCTCATGGCTACCAGGTAGTCATTCCCTGGCCAGGAATCAACATGATCACAACCTTCGGCAGGGACTCTGTTGGTGTTGAACAACCAGTGCACGGCCTCCATACACAGAGGCTGGTCGTTCGAATAGTCTTGCGCCACTGTGCCGTCGACCAAGGATACCTTGTATCGATAAGCCGCGAGCGACACGAGCGCTGCTTTCTCGGCCTGGGAATGGCGGTGCTTTGTCGGCCTATGCGTGCCGAAGAAATTGTTGAGGCGCGGTCGGTTATCTCGTGTTTTAAGCCAGAGGCCCTTTTTGTATATCTCGCTCAGCCAGTTCTCTACGCTTGGGTTCTCGGCGATCCTCTCCAGTCGTTGTTGCAGACGTCTACCAGATCCCTCAGGTCGCAGAAAGTCGTTTATGGCCTCCTGAGTTCGGCTTTGCCTCCAAAGCTTGCGACAGACTCGAGAAAGACTTCGAATGTGGCTTCGAGGGACGGCAGAGGGAGTTTGGGGAGTTGCACCTGGTCGCCGTTCGCCTTCGAAACCTTCTCCATCTCGTTCTTGGCTGTTGCTGGGACGCCATTGGTCGATGGTTTCGAGTCCCCGTTGGTTTTGACACCTTCCGCCCTCTTGACAAGACCCGATCGCTCAGTGATTATGGTCGCTAAAGCTTTGAGACTAGGGCAGTCTATGATCTCTCCTACAAGGGCTGGAGCCTGCAAAGTATTAGTGATCCAGTTCTTAATCTCAATAGCGATAAGGGAGTCGAGACCAAGATTAGTAACCGGCATGTCCAAGCTGATCTCAGAGAGATCCATAGTGGTCAGCGATGACAACTTGGCTCTGATGCCTTCGAGAATAAAGTTGGTAGCATCTTCGACCGTGGACGCATGGGCAATAGAGTCCTCTATACTGCGTTCGGTACCCTTGTCGGCATGTTGACCGGAGTTCTGCCCGCCGACAGCTAGGTTTCGAAGTAGCGGGGTGATTTGGTTGAGAGGACGCTCACGGAGATACTCCGGGCTCACACCAAAGACAACTTGACTGCACCCGCTCTTGGAAGCTCTCCCGCTCATGGCAAAGTCTATGACTGAGAGAACTGCCTCCATGGGGATGCTCTCTCCACCCTGCCTTGCCAACCATGCAGTCCTCTCATCTGATACCCAGTGCGTTCCCTGGATAAGGGGAAGGTCAATGGACACAATCTTGGCCTGATCACGAGACGCCATAGAATTAGCGAACATATCCTGGTATGTGCTCGCTGCGGCGTAGTTGGCCTGACTGAGGGAACCGAGGATATCCGCCAGGGACGAGAGTAGGATAAAACAATCGAGACTCGCGGGCGGGAATAGCTGCGCCAAATGCTTAGTTCCATCGTCCTTTGGCCTTACGACAGTCTGGAAATCGTCAAGTCCCATCTGGTGCAATGTTAGGTCCTATTCAGGTCAGTATCAGCGCCAATTCTCGGGTCATGATTGGATTCAACTTACAGACAAAACCATGGCGCCTTGTATCAAGCCTGCAACGGGTGGCATGGCACTTGCCAGATCTGTAGCGAGACTGGAAGCCGAATTCCAGTCTGTAATATCGGCTGTGAATATATTGACCAGGGACTCCGGATCTTCCTTCAAGCTACTCTCTAAGCCAGCCAGGGCCTCAGAACCGAGCTGCTGCCGCGAAACAATGGCAATGTGACGGGCGCCTCGGCTTTGCAAGTGAGAGCACAAGTGCCGACCAAGAGTTCCTAGTCCACCAACAATGACGTATGTCTTCTCGGGACGAAGGCGTAGACCCTGCGATTTGACGGTAACTGTCGAGCTCGCATCAGATGTGAGAATCACCTTTGCCGACTGCTTCTCGCCTCCGACAAGTCGGAAGGCCTTTTCAATATCTCCGATTGGCAAGGTCGTAGTTGGCAGTGTCAGGCACCTCGTTGTGACTAACTGGAAGGCCCTCTGCAAGAGATCCTAAATGTCATCTGGGCGTGACTGGGCAAGGACAGAGATATCTACAGAGGCGAAGCGGATGTTTCTATCGAACGGCTCCATGCTGATACGGTTTCGCCGGTTAATGTCGGTCTTGCCCATCTCGAGAAAGGTGCCAAGCTTGGCCACGCACTCCAATGAGGCTTGTAAGCCATCACCAGTGAGAGTGTTCATTACAACATCTGCGCCCTGGCCTCTCGTCAGCTGCATAATTCCGTCGCCAAAGTCATCTGCTTGATCGCTGAAAATGTGATATAGTGGAATGGAGTAAGTCTGGCTCAGTGTTTCTGCTTCGGGACGGCTATTGGTAGTTGCGAAGATAACGGCTCCTATATCTTGCGATAGTTGAATCGCGGCTCTGCCGAGATCACTTGTTGCCGAATGGATGAGGATGGTCTGCCCTGTTCTCAAGCGTGCGATATCCACTAGTGCGTAGTATGCCGTCGTAAAGGCAACGGGTATAGAGGCTGCAGACTCGAAAGACATGGAATCAGGTATCGCGTAGGCAAAGTGTCCGCTTGTGCGAGTCTGGTTGGCAAAGGGGGTTCCGAAGAGGACTGCGACTCGGTCGCCGACTTGATACTTGGAAGCCATAGCCGCACCCACTCGCGTCACGACGCCTGCCCCCTCACCCAGCATACTGGTGCCAGGCTTTGTCTTTCCGAGAGCGTGTAACACGTCGCTTGAATTGACGCCCCAAGCATGGGATTGGATCTGGATGTCGGCCTCGCCGAAGTCGACGACTTCGCTGTCCGCGAAGAACATACTGTTCAACAAACCAGGTTTCTCAACTCTCATGTGGAGGGGGCGGTCGCCCTGGCGAAAATCACAGTCTTCTTCCAAGCTGTCCGTATTCAAGACTTCCTTCAGTTGAGCATCGGAAATAAGACGCTCGATATGTACTTTGCCGTCTCTGTACACAGTGTCCAATTCCAAGAACTCATTGTTCTTGATCTTCTCTTCAGCCAGCTGAATGGACTTTACAATGTGGCTTACGATGTCTTTCTCATGAACATCAAGGTCATCTTGTATGTCGAGTGTGAGAAGTCTGAGGTTCTCGTTCTCACTGCGCGCTGACCGTGCAAATCCAGTCAAGAGCGAGCTGTCTGGTGAAACGTCTATCGTTCGACCGGACAGCGTGACCCAATAGATCTTCGAGGCGTTGCTTAATAGGGAGGTGATATGGCTGAACTGTTCCGGTGAAGCGTTCTTGAGTAGAAGGTTGTCGATGCTTTCAAGAATGAGATATGAAGTAGAGCTGTCGGCTTTCGTCTCCGACCATGAGCTTATAGACGTAGAGAAACCTTTTGAGACTAGGCCGTCCACAATCTCCGCACGTATGTGATTGTGCTGTTCGAGTGTTGCATCTAGAATCTCGATCATGGGGGCGCTATGCCCGTTCATATTCGATCCCTTGATTGGAACTTCACTTGTCGCTGTCGACGTAAAGAACGCAGCCCCGCGTGCTGGCTCGGGAAAGTCGTACGCGGCCACTTCAACACCTGAGAATGACGATTTCTTCAAAATCTGATCCCATTGGGGAATGGTCTGCAAAGGAGTCGTCTTCCTGCCTTCGTGTACGCCCAGCCACCACCCGGAAAGTAGACCAAAGGTCATGTTGTGATAAGGTGTTTCCGTGATGAGCTCTACCAGTCCCAGAACGCCACCTGGCTTGAGGAGCTTGTGTATGTTACCTAGAGATCGCTTCAGAGACGCCGTGGCGTGTACCACATTGGACGCGATTATAAGATCGTAAGCATGTTCCTCGAAACGCTGCGTTGTCGGGTCGTTTTCGAGATCCAAGGTTTGGAAAGTAATCAGGTGCGCCCAATCCTTGACGATGGTAGTTCGAGCAGTCTCAAAGAATCCGGCCGATACATCAGTGTACATGTACTCCGAGCAGAAACGCTCGCCATTTGGACTGCATGCTCGAAGAACCTGAAGTGTAGCACCTCCAGTTCCTGCTCCGATCTCAAGGATTCTCATGCCGTTATTTTGGAACGTGATCTTCTTGGCGTACTCGGCCATGTAACGGTTACCTCGGCCAGAGTCATCTGTGTGGTAGACTCGATATAAAAGGTTACCCTCCAAGAACAAGGCGAGACCATCCATCTCGCCACTTAGAAGTGCATCCATCTTTGGTCCGAACCTTGCCACCAGTTCGCCTTCGACACCAAGCTTGGATAATTCTTGTACCAGTCCCTCATCCGATTGTGGGCTATGCTGAAGAAGAGCCTGTCCGTGATGACTGCTAAGAAACTGCAGGCTCCATTGCCAGAGGTGTTGTCTATGATCATCTGGCACTTTTAACCCTTTCTTCTCGATTGCTTCCACTGCTCTTTCGAAGTATTTTGCACAAGCAGAGTGCAAGGCTCTGAGTTTCTCAGCTTGTGACATCCCTGCCTCGGAGCATTGGAGAGGTGTCGTGATCGACTCAAGCATATCTGCCGTAACTGAAGAGGCGTCGAGGCCTTTCTGGACTGTGAATATGTTGATAGCCCCTGAACCGTTTGTCTCTTGGCGAGAAGAGCCGATAATGCGGAATTCTCCGTTGGTGACAGTCAACACAGGTTGGGGTGTACCTTTAGAGTCGTCCTGGAAGGCAGCGATGTTGAAATGCGTGAGATGTGACGAAGTATTCGAAAGCTCAGCGACCACTTGGAGCTCTGTTCCCGGCTGGTTGAGAATGTCCGCGGAGATGAAAGTTTCGGAATAGAAAGTAGCCATTGCTGACCCTGGCGTGGCTTTCTGTTGGAAATGGTAGACACACACATGCATGAGCGCGTCATACAGTGCTGGGTGAATAACGTGAGGATGCATGAATTTGCCGGGCATAGTAGCAGCAATATCCGGTATAGTGACTTTTGACAAGGACCTGGACTCGAGGAGGCGCGCGGAATCAACAATTGCGAAGGTCGGCCCGAAGTAATTGCCTTGGGATGCGAGACTTGTATATAGATCCTGGGCGTGAAGTGTCTTGCTCCCGAAATCTCCTTCCATCTGGAGATCAGATGAATAGGTTGCGAATCGGCTAACCTTCTTGTGTTCTCCAGCTGCTGGCACCAAAGAGATCGTGCCATCGCAATTTTCCTGCCAGCCTCCTTCTGCGATAGAGGCCACGCTGAAGTCATAGGTGTAGTCGGCAAATGGAGAGTGTTTGAAATTCAAGACAACTTCGACACGACTTGAGTCACTCGACACATATAACGCCTTCTTGAAACTCACGTTTCTAATGCGAAAGCCCGCGATTTCGAGTCCTGGGGTCTCGTCCTGTCTGAGCTGCTCGATTGCTTGAACAGCCATGGCGATGTAGCCAGCCCCAGGGAGCACGACAAACCCGTCCACGACATGGTGTTTCAGCCATGGCAGGCTATCTATACCAACGAAGACGCGCCAGCTTGGCTGATGATCCGGTGATGTTAGAACACGCGATCCAAGCAAGTCATGGTAAGGGTGACGCTTGTGTCTGTAGTCTCGACTTAGTCGTGATTCAGACCAGTAAATTTTGTCATGATTCCAGTGATAAGGGGGAAGGTCACTAATAACCTTGGGAGACGCTGTAAGTATGCCGAGCGACGCGACAACGCCGGTGTCAATGTCGCTTCCAGCTCTGAATAGAGCCGAGCCCGTGTGCATCAACGCCATCAGGTCGTCCTCAAGTCGGACCAGAGTGGAAATATAGTTGTATGAGATATCTGCATCCTGAAATTCTTGTAGATGATCCAATGACTGTCGGATAGGTCCGGCTAATGCTTTATGAGGACCAACTTCGACGAAGGTCAATGACGACAGACCGATATCCCGGCTCAGCCTTTGGATGGTATCGCAGAATTGAACCGAGAACACCAGATTGTCGACCCAATATCCTGCTCCGAAACCGTCGTGCTTTTCGTCTCCCGTCACAGTAGAAAAGAACCGCGTGGAATTCTGGACAGTGCCCGCATCGAAGGTTCCTAAGGCTTTGAGATACTGACCCCCTACCAATTCCATGTGATGGGAATGGTACGCAGTGTCAACTTTGAGCAAACGTGCGAATATGCCCTCACCATCCAAGACTTGCTTCAGTTCCATGATAGCTGGTGCGTCGCCCGAGATAGTTGTGCTAGAAGGACTATTGACACAAGCAACGACAGCTTTCGAAGAAGAGAGATTGCTAATGTACCTCTCTACATCATGTTTTCCGAGTCCAACGGCCATCATGGCACCAGGATGAGCACAAAGATCTTTTGACGCGGCTGCAAGGAAGCTGCGGTGGTAAGCAGCGTGTATGGCCGAGTCGTGCGTGATGGCTCCAGCTGCATAGGCGGCAGCTATTTCCCCACTGGAATGGCCGATAACAGCCGCGGGATGAACTCTCCATTCCCTCAAGAGATCAACCAAGGCAATCTGGACCGCAGTGCTTGCTGGTTGACCAAACGTGCTGTCGTTAAGCCGAGTCGATTCGGAGTCTTTGGATAGCTCATCAACCAAACTCCAAGTCGCTCCCAGATCTTTCAATTTCTGATCGGAGTGACGAATAGATCGAGAATAAGCCGAATTGGTTTTCATAAGACAGTAACCCATACGGGCCCATTGTGCTCCCTGTCCAGTGAACACAAACACAGTTCCATTCTGTGTCGCTGCCTTAATTGGAGCAAACGCTCTAGATCCGACCGCGTCTATTCAACTTTGGCTATCGTTCGCCACAATGGATGAACGCCATTGAAAGTTGGATCTTCGCGCGGTCAAAGTGTAAGAGAGATCATCCAAATCAAGGTGAGTGTTTTCTGATAGGTAGTTCTTCAGATTCCGAATACCACTAGATAGAGAACTTTCAGACTTGGCGGAGAGTGTAAACAGACGAGGGGTGTTAATAGTTGGTGAGTGTGACGTCTCAATTGTATAGCCATTTGTGTGGCCGTTCGTGTGGCCGTTTGTGAGGCCATTGTGTGGCCATTTGTGAGACCATTAGTCAGGCTCTTGATTTCTATGAGTGTATCAGTAAGCAAATATCAGGTTGGGGAGGTACGAAGAAATGAATTCGAGGAAGCGTAGCGGGTCAGGGGTAATTTACCATTGTCAGGCAGCCTTTCTGTTGCTTTAACCCTTGGTGATTCTAGTACGACCATGGCATTCGTACCGCCCGATCCAAAGCTATTGACAATTGCTTTCCTAGTAGACTCTGTAGCAGGCCATTGGGTAAGTGATTGGGGGATCTGTCAGATTTGGTCAGCGAAGCCCATGTCTGAGGTATCAAAGCCTTACTCACCTGAATATTCCAAGCTTTCGGGGTTAAGCCTGGTTTGAGATTTTTCAGTAACAGGTTAGGAGGAACCATTCCCTTCTCCATTGCCAAAACTGTCTTGATGATACCGGCAGCACCACTAGCAGACCCGGTATGCCCAATATTTGGTTTGAGCGTTCCAACAAGCAATGGCTTATCAGCTGGGCGACCCTCGCAAAAGACGTTATGGATAGCATTCAACTCGGCAGCGTCTCCTGCCTTAGTACCGGTGCCATGGGCCTCAACATATTGGACGTGGGGGGGCTTAAAATCCAGTTCTTCGAAAACCTTGCGACCAAGACGTTCTTGAGCTGTTTGACTGGGGAGTGTAATTCCGTTGGTTCGGCCGTCCTGGTTAGCTGCCGAGTTTCGGATAACGGCTCGAATATTGTCGCCATCACGGATAGCATCATCTAGCCGCTTCAACGCTATCATACCAGCACCTTCACCACGGCCATAACCCTGACCACGATCATCAAATGCATAGCATCGTCCGTCGGGGTTAAGTACGCTAATGATGTTAGTGATGGAAGCTCGAATCAGTTAGGCTGAGAGAACATTGCTTACCCAGGCATTGACAATATCGCCATTGCTTCAGGAGAGAACGCCATGCCGACACCTCCAGCTAATGCCATGTCGCTTTCTCCTGCGCGCAGACTCTGGCATGCGAGGTTAACAGAAACCAAACTTCCGGAGCAGCCCGTGTCCAACAGGATTGATGGACCTTGAAGATCGAAGCAGTAAGAGACACGGTTAGAAACCAGAGTCCTCGCTGCACCAGTGTTATGATATTTCGTAAGTGAGAGAGGGTCTCTCATGATTGTGTGCTCAAAATCGTGACCAAGCATAGCGACTGCAATGTCATCAGTATACGAACTTTCGCGAAACCTATGAGACTGGTCATACCATAGACGGAAGTGTTGGACCCTCTGAATTTCTCAATGGGAACTCCTGCATTTTCTACGGCTTCCCATGAAACCTCAAGAACAATTCGTTGCTGAGGATCAAGAGCCTCCGCTTCCAAAGGAGCGACTCCAAAAAACGCTGCATCGAATGCAGCTATATCCTGCTCGAGGTAGTGACCTCCTCTATGGTTTATGTTAACGCCGCCAATCTCGGGATGAGGGTGGTAAAACGCGTCCCAATTGAATTTCTCCTTGGGAAACTCGCGCCAAGCATTCTTTCCATGTTCGAGCAGAGACCAAAGTTTCTCCGGACTATCAGCTCCGCCAGGATATCGACATGCCATGCCAATGATGGCGATTGGGGTCGGCTCAGAGGTAGCCATAATAGTGAATGATGGGTTTCAAGTTTCTACAAAGTTTGAACCTGAGAGTTTCGGTATACCTCAGGTTTGTCTGACTGGTACATCAATGTAGAGCACCTTCTATCTTTATAGTCAATCATCTAGAAGTTTGGCCAGGACTCCGCTAGACGACCAGACGGCCAACGCCGCCCTGGTATCGAGGTTCGCATTATCGTGGGTGCTGTACGTTGACGAACTCGGAAATCGAGACCAACCTGCGACTGTGGAATGATCAGTATGGAATGGCTCGACGTTGTCGCAACTAATTACCGAAGTCTTCGCCCGCAGAGTCCCACCGTTGATCCAACCCTCCATTAGCAGCATCAAACACATACCTGCCTTAGTCCGAAAGTCTAGATCTAGTGGCCCAAGTCACGATAGTTGCTACCTTAACCATCATACTGATAGAGTTGCCAAGATTCGTAACCGCAGCCTGTACATTACCTTCTTAATACAGGTATTATGACATATTACATCCGAATGAACAAGCAGCCAAAACCGAGCCGCGAAAGAGATGAGGAGAAGTATTGACAAGTCTTGAACTGAGTATGAACTGACATCGATGACAGATATTCTCCACTTCGTCCATTTCCAACCACATATTCACAAGTGGTAATTACGTTATGATTTATCTGAATAATGGTAAGGGTCCAAATGTATGATCAATAAGTCAAACACATCTATTTGAAATGTGCATCTGCATGAATCGAAGTCAAGATGTGTTTTGTTGTACCTACCTCAATTTGTAATACTCCACTTTCAAGATGCACACTCTGGCTCAAGCGAAGTCATCGATTTGCGAAACTCGCAGTTTGGGTGGATCAGCTGTTGAGACGGGCTGTAGGCCCGTCGATCCCGATATAATTAGTCTTGCACCGCGTTTAACTGGGGCTCTTCCGATCAACGTCCCTGAGATTGCCGGTCGACGGTCGTGGCTTTTGGAAGAAAGATAACTAGTCGAGATCATAGCGTCAGTTGTCCGGAAGAGTTGCTGTCGGTTCATTGCCGCAGAACGGCAGTCGTTGTGGCAGGCCGGGGCCCCGGCAAGCCAGAGAACAGTCGGAGATGGTTGCTGTGCCGTATAGACACAGCAAGAACGGCCCATCACCTGGTCAGATCTTTAATTTGAGTCACCTTGAGAGGCTCTCCCCCAAAAGTAGAGTCCGCTCAAACGTTGAGAGAGTGAACAGCTTCATTAATGGGCACATTATAACCGTCGCGATTCATGGAGTCAATAGCGAAGAGACTTGATAATTCAAAATGTAGGAACGCACTTGAAGCATGACGAGACTTGTTCAGTCGCCTTAGACATTGATTGAATCCTAGCACGATCTTGGAGCATTGAAGCTAACGCACGTACTTATGTTGGGATGCATTTGATCTGGGGTTGAAGCAGGTTGCCTGCCGCGAGAGTATTAGCTTGACGTTCATTTTGCTGCTAAGATCGACAAGTCCGCAGTCTTAGCCAAGCGACACATATTAATTACATAATTGATCAAGTCATCTGCATCTACACAATGTGTATCCGTAAGTTGAGGACTATGAGCGCGCTGAAAGGCTGCTTCGCCGTCCTTCGTATGTCACCTCAAGCTAAAAGCAATCTGCACACTTTAATAAAAATACAGATTTTGCCTCCTTGTGAGGCAAATCATAACTCAAAGCTTTTGATAGGACTTAGGACAGAGACTGCAAGAGTAAACATGTGTGGTTATCTAGTTATGAATACATCAGTCAAATGGCAGAAAGATTTGCCGACGTTGAGGCACAAATATTTGCCTAACATCGATATGAAACATTCATTTTCCTGCCCGGATAGCCTCACGACGAAACATCTAGGTCATCTTTAATTAGTCATCTGCATCTTGACCCGCTTCGACTGATACGTCGCTTGTGATCTTCCATGTCAACAAGGAACCAAGAACAACCGTGAGCCCCGCTGAAGCGACTGACTGATAAAGGGCATCTTGTACCGCTCGCCTATAGGCATCGGAAACGAGAGGTACCAAGTCTGCGGGGATGCCACCGCTATTGACAGCGGCAGCTCCAGCGTCCAAGACGGACCGGACCGCATCAGGAGGGAGGTCAAGTGCCAGGATTCTCGTAAGTGTGCTCGCGAATATAGTCTGGCTTATTGCCAAGCCGAGGGACGTGCCAAGTGCTTGGAAGAAAGGATACAATGCATTTGCCGTAGGTATATCTGCTTGGGGCAGCACGTCAAGCATCGCGACAAGGGGTAGCTGAACCCCGAATCCGAAGCCCGCACTCGCCAGTATCTGATAGCCCACGATCTCCGGATCGCCGCTATTTTGATTCAGGGTAGACAAAAGTCCAGACCCAACACTCAACAGTCCACCCCCTAGCATAATCCATGGTGTATACAATCCTTTCAGGGTCACAGCGGCCCCGCTAATGATGGAGAAAAAGGAGTTAGGAACTGCAAGTGCAAGCAGATATGTCCCTCCCTGGGAAGGTGAGAAGCCTTTGGAAGCCTGGAAGTAGAATGGGAGGTAGTAAGTGAGGGCGGTAACGGCCATAATCTGCAACCATGAGATCGCGCAGCTGAGTGCTACCGTACGTTGAGTCAAGATTCGCATCGGTATTAATGCGCTTCTCCAGTCAGCTTCTTCTTGCATGTCGCGACGACCGGGGCTTCTCATCCGATCGACTTACCGTTCCTTTAGTTTGACTTGTGCCACGATGAACAAGCCCACCAGGACTGCAGAGGCGACCAATGTAGCCCAAACTCTGGGAATACTCCAAGGGAACTGAGTGCCTGCCCATTGTAGGGCAAGAACTAACGTGGTGATAGCACCAACCAGGAGAGCAGTGCCAATCGGATCAAAGCCTGCGAGCTTATCGACAAATTTTGCCTTCGTCGTTTCTCGCTTCGGTTCAGCATAAAAGATTGTGATGATGGTTGCGGGAACGGCCGCGATTGCTGAGATATTCACTTGTTAGTATGGTCTAGGCTCATGGAGTTCATGCCCATCGCATGTTGGGTCGTGTGACTTACGAAGATTGATCCAGAAACAAAATCGCCAAGACAGATGACTTTGAGTCACATACCCTCCAATGATAGGGCCAAGCAGTGATGCTACTGCGTACATGCTGGAGAGGAGTGAGGTGTAGAATGGAATCCTTTTTTTCGAAACTGCGAATGCCGCGAGGGTTAAGGCACCAGAGAAGAGACCAGCCGAGCCAGTACCCTGAATTGCACGACCAAATATGAGAATAGGGGAATTTGGTGCCACAGCAGAGATCACCGATCCCACAGAAAATAATGCAAGTGAGAACAAGAAAACAAACTTGAGAGGCCACAAGTAATAAGCTTTCCCAAAGGTCGGTTGGAATGCCATCTTCGTCAGTGAATAAGCAGCGCCATACCATGAGACGTTATCTATGCTGCCAAATTCTGTAGTGATTGTAGGAATTACGATGGCTACGATTTGGGGTCTTCGTTAGTATTGGTTCTAAGATATATTGAGAATGATACATACAAAGTATATTTACGTCCAATGCTGCAAGAAATATGGCAGACATGAGGGCCAATGTAATCACGATGAAGACGGCCTTTGACTGCTTCGTTGGCGGCGGATGATCGGCATCGACCAGACTGCTAGGTCGTGTATGCTCCCGGGCAGGACTCTTCTCGGCTTCTTGGGTTTGCATCGTTGTGTCGTTTTGTAGTGTTGAACTCAATTTTGATGGGAGATATTCAATCAGGTAGAGTGTCAAATATATATGGATAGGACGAGCCACCACACATCAAGATCACCAAGAAATGCACCAAGTATGATGCGCACTACCTACAGATGCCATATACACTTAAAGGATACGCAATACCATTGAACCGTACGTGAAACTTTCATCAGCGCCCAGCCATTAATTTACCACCCCCAGGTATATCGCGCCATATTATATTATACTGACGGAAATCAAGTCACACGTAACATTCTGATCCTCGAACTACTTTGTGCCACTTCATCCATTGCATCCTCGGCATATCATCATTAACGATGTACATTTCTACCCGCCCGCCGCAAGGCTCCCTCCCCCCCAGTCGCATAATACTGCCGCCCTGGCCCTTGCTGAACGATCCGGTTATGAGCCGGGGTGACGTACCGGGTAACATTGGCGGTCCAACCTGTCGAAAAGTCCCATGCCGCTGGAACTCCGACTATATGTATGAAGCTCGCAATCCAGCCATGGAACAAGAATTGCTTGATCATTGGCGGTCGCGCGGGGTCCAGATAGAGTCGGCCGAT
The DNA here is from genome assembly GCA_022453515.1 of Astrocystis sublimbata. Taxonomy (NCBI): domain Eukaryota; kingdom Fungi; phylum Ascomycota; class Sordariomycetes; order Xylariales; family Xylariaceae; genus Astrocystis; species Astrocystis sublimbata. The sequence goes on along the minus strand of JAJNNY010000048.1, from coordinate 162,298 downwards.
GGCCGATTTCACCGCGCAATCCGCCGATTTACGTGGCCTCTGCAGCTTTTAGTCAAACACTTTAGGACACGTCGGCGCAAGTTTAAGAATAAGGGTTGGAATTACCGGCTCACCGCTGTACTAGAAGAGCAAGGAAAGAACCCCAGGTGGAAATGTGAGATGACATCTACTATTGATGCGACACTCTACGAGCAAATGGAGGAGTCAGGGCATTTTACCGATTCCTTTATACCAGAAAATGTCAAGTGTGTTCAGCTTCATTCTGATGGACCTAACGAGGGCAACGACAATAGAGCTCCTTGCCTTTCAGCCTACTACACGGTCGTATCGTGCGATATCCTGAAATACCTGACGGAATGAGAGGTTTTCAACATCTAATTAAACCGCGGCGGTGCAGGCGATGCGGCTATACAAAGTAGCCTTCCTATGACAGTACGACGAAGGCCAATGTGTTAATTATAAGATTTCAGTTTCATAACACAACAAAGTGAGATGAGATGGTGACCAAGTTCATAGTCTACGTGCCACTCGACATTGGATTTTGGACAGGAAAGGCGTTTGGTGCGAGTATCGGACTGCTCAGGAAAATAGCCGAGAGGAATGTGACCGTGTTGAACGACAAATTTGGCTGCTTGCTATTGACGACCAGGCATGTTTAATTAATCAGAGTATGCCACATCCAGACCATGGTTGTAATGAATGCATGGTGACCAAGCAGTAGTGGAGTTGCATCTCGAGACTCGAGTGAGACATGCCACCCTCCATTGATGTGCCCGTGTACATAAAAAGCAACACTTAGGTCTGCTCCAACCAATCCAGACAGGTCTTACCCGCTTAAGGAAAGCTATGTATGTGATAAACGTACTTAGATAGTGCTTAAAGCAGGTCTCAGCCAAGGCACAAATGTTGTGTAACTCGAGCGATGTCCTATCACCACCGAAGAAACTCTTGAGTCCCTCTTATGCGTTAAATCATCCCTCACCGCTCTATAACATATACATGACGTAATTGCTTGCATTTATTATGAAAGGCGTCAGAGGGGACCTTGGCCAAAAGACTTGCCCCCATCCTTCGCGGCGAGACCCTGGCTCCTGTTCGACACTCTGATTATTTCTCATCCTCACAGCTCCATCTCAGCCAAACACCAGAGAACATGGAGTCAAAATCCTATTGGCCCGCGAACCCCGAATCACCATGGGCAAGAGTCAAGGTGCTATGTGACGTGACGCGGCCAGAAGAGGTCAACGTGATAATCACCGGCGGGGGGGTACGTATCTATCCAGCATACATTGGCTTTTCAACTAATCATGACTCCCCACGTCCGCTCTTCAATCTGTTTACGGACAAATTACCTCTATTCTTGGTAAATTATGCGTAACTGACCTTTCAATCCCCAACGCTTCGCCCTGGGACTACAACGACCGTCGACCAATGCCCATCAACTCGTCGTGGCTTATCGCCAACGCGCTGCCGCGAGTGATCTTCCGCGGCAACGGGCTGCCGAATATCCGACTCGTGGTGTTTCCTTCACCAGTTCGTTCTTCCTGGAGGTGGATTCGCCGTCAAATTCCCGGCATGTGGGAGGGTGAGCGGGAATGCTGGGGAATATACTATGACGAGACTGACGAGGGCGGCGAGGAAGTAAATTGGCTGTTCCCAGTCGCTGCCGCTCTGCACATGGGCATACTCGATCAACCCAATGAGTCGTTTCGTCTTGAGAAACATGGGTACAGAGATGGGTACGACATGCCAGATATCGATGGTCGATATCATGCAGACTTTAATGAAGGCGGAGAGGACTGCTCTGACGTGTCAGGTAAGTGGTTGAATGACATGCCAGATAAGTTATCTACGGGCTTGGACATAGACTACGTTCATCAAAAGGTAAAGACCGATATCGAAGCATGTAATTACCCTATCAAAAAGTTTCCTGCAAAAACATTTCGAATGGGGTTAATTAATATCAACAGGGAGCCAAAACTGTTATCTCGCACGATCATCCGCGCACCCTATGCGGCTACGAATACTTCGCTTCCCTAGCCGCCGTACACATCCGGAACGAGAAGAAGAGGCTCCTCTACATGTACACGCCGATTGAGCACGACAGCAAAGATATCGAACACGGTGTGCGGATTGCAGTCAAGGTTGTTGAGTCCATGGTGGAAGATCTTGAGCGGCAGATGGGACAGTGACGATGCGTCACATTTTCGGATAGTTAGTGGTGTTGTCTATGGCATGCGAGGTCGGTGGCATGAATGAAAAGAAGTCGATTAACTAGTAATAGTTGAAAAGCAAGGAAAAGTTCTGTAACGAATTAGTACATTTCGAATTCGAACTCACGTTACATGCAAGCACACGCCGGAAAGACTGTAAGATTACCTAAATGCTATAGCGTAAGGCATTGACATTTTGTCTTAGTTCTAATTCTTAGTATATTTCAGGAACACTCACTATATGATAGGTGCTTTTAATCACAAAGTTGTGGGCATCGTAAATACTGTTACGCTAAAACCCATGGATCGGGTCGTCGAGGACCGTAGTACTTGAATGATTGATTGATTACTTGGCCAAAATCCTAGCTGTATTATGTTGAGCCCCATTTGGGTCATATTTCATATATCTATAAGTAATCCGAAGTCGTAATTTACATAAACCCTTAACGCCCACGAAGCGCGGATCCTGATATAACAGCAAACTCCCTTGCTTACAAGCCATGATAATCCCATCTCGTACCATCCAAAACGCCCAATCTCAAACCGCTATACATTAATCAATACCTATATTGCCTCTATGCTGTCTTTCTCAATATACCGGGTTCAATAGACACGTCCAAAAGTTTATATACGAATGTAAACCTGCTTGGCTCTCAAGCAATGATCAGCTGGTTGAATTGTCCATACCTCGGCGTAGATCTGGTTACCCTCTCCACAAGTCCTTGGGTTGTTCAGTAGCAAGTATATAGGTAGTCCCAAGATAACTCCCAAATATAAGCAAGAGAAGCAAGAAAGTATCTTCTGACCTTCAAAGCAGACCGTGCGAGTGATAAGAATTCGACCGACTAGGCGGCTCGTACCAGTTCTGGTACGGATGATTCGGTAGGCTGAAATCCGCAAAGCTCAGCGGATTGACGCGCATCATAGGCCGCTGCTGCGACGCGGCACCGGGCGCCGCCGCCGCCGAAGACGCATTTGACGACGTCACGACGGGCTGCATCTGCTGTGGCGCCGTAGTCACCGGCACCTGCATCACGGGTGTCAGCATCATCTGCTGCTGAGGCCCCGTAGCAGAGCCGAGCGGGCTTCTCTGAGACGTAGCGACGCGATCAATCGGCTGCTTCTGATTACTGCTCGCCCCGGCTCCGGCACTCCCACTCCCCTTTCTGCTTCTTCCGCTGCCGGGAGGTTGGAGTGGCGGTGCCGGCTTGGAGCCGCGGCGACCGATCATCTGGGCCGTGAGGCTCGGCGTCTCTATCCGATGCCTCTCCTGTTCCCACTTCTTCTTGAGCCCCTTGACCACATCGCCGAGCTTCCAGCCCGTCTCGCGGTCGATGCGCTCGAGGATGTCGACGACCTCCTGCTGCTCGGCGCCGTCGGTCAGGACCTCGGAGACTAATGCGAGCGACCGGATTGATACCGAAGCCACGCCGCGGTCCTTGTTGTGTGCGACGATGCCGCAGACCTGGTGCGCGTGGTACTGCTGTGATTCACGCGCGCCTTTGGACTTCGGGGGCGTCGACGGGTCGGTCTGTGCCAGCACGCACTGCGCCATGTGGTAGTAGAGCCTGCCGACTACGGCAGCTCTTTTTATCAACCTTGGGCACATATGTTAGCCACACATCCGACAAGTTTGAAGGGGAGGACATAATACATACCACACGTTCGGGAACAGCGACCCCTTGCCCGTGCTCTGCGCAGTCGGCGGGACATAACCAAAGGGGTGCATGGGCCGGGGACACGACGTGTTCCAGCGATCACACATGCCCTTGAGGCGGCTCCACTCGGCCATGCGCGCCTGGAAGCGGATCTGCTCGTCGGCCGGGTTGATCTCCTGGAACTTGGGCACGCTGGCGCGGAAGTTGGCGATCTTGGCGACGATGAAGAAGATGCGGTGGACCCAGATCTCCTCGCTGCCGAGGTCTTTCTCCGTGTCGAAGTCCATGTTGACGCCCCACGTCTCAGGGTCCCACGCCGTCTGCCAGTTGAAGGCGAGGCACGACAGCAATTCCATGCCCACGTTCAGCCAGAAGCACGCCGCGCCCAGCCCCGAGCTCGTCGCGTTCCACCCGCACTCCCGGATCAGCGCCCGCGCCCCCGCGATGTGGCTCATCCGCTGCGTCGGCTTCTCGCTCATGATCTCGTACACGTTGAGCACCACGGCCGTCGCCGCGCATTCTGCCGTATTGCGTTCCGGGTTCTGCAGGCTCCGCAGAAGCTGCGTTGTCGCCGTGTCGTAGTAGAACAAAGCCTTCTCGTCGCTGTACTGCTGTGTCAGGGTCAGGTGTTTGACGCCGCAGGCGAGGAGGGCGTTGAGGAGCATCGGGCACTTGAGGGCGTGGTAGGGGATCAGGCGCGAGAAATGCTTCTCCTTGTCGAGGCTGTCCATCCAAAGCCCTACTTCCGAAACAAACACTTGCATGAAATGCATCTCTTCGGGTGTGTCGAGGAACCCACGTTCTCCTGGGCTGTCGTTCCGCAAAACCATAGTAGCATCCTCGAACTCGCTGTGGATGCCCGTATGGCCCGATCCAGGTCCGCGCGTTGCCGATTGTGGCTCGGCATCTGTCACACCTGCAACAGAAGGTGCTGTCGAGATGTCGCTACTATCATATTGGCGGCGATGGCGGAAGCTGTTGTCCGTATTCTCGACCTGCCCAAATGGGCTCGTCATAGGACCCCCATACCCAGTCGTATTCACTGTTGATATTGAGTGAGCATACGTAACACTGCTGCTTTTGCGTGATGGCATCTGGGTATCGTATGAGATGTCCTGATGTGCCGGGCCGCGCTCATGGTAGTATATAGTTTGAGGATAAATTGTTGACGCGGAAGACCCTTCTTCCACAGTCGTGCGCGAATCCGTAGACTTGCTGGTTGGAGTATCCTTTGGCGGTGACGCATCGGTAGGATCTTGCTGCTTTAAGATGGTGATATGGGTCTCGCGCTTGGCATATCTCTCCAAGCCTCCTCGATACTCCGAAGCAACCAGGCGCGACTCGTCCTCGAAAGCCACTTGAATTATGTTAGGAATAGCGATAACTAATCGTACGGGTTGACAAGACGTACCTGTCCACTCATCGGTGTGTGGTATATGCGGCGGTGCCTTGCACGTCAGATCGATGAAGTTCAGTCTAACACCACGTTTGCACTCGCGATTACTTTTGCGACAGTTCCGGCATTCAGGGACCTCTTCGTCGCATTTGAGATGCCGTTCTCTGCAGGTCAGACATCCTGTACGGACTCTCTTGCTCTTGGACGACATCACATCCAAGCCCACTATCTCTGTACCTTCCCTTTCCGTCTTGGGCTTTCGGGCTCCCACTTTAAACAATTTCTCCTTCTGCGACAGTGAGATCTCGAGAGACTCACGGTCCAATGAGCCGCTGATGACGGTTCACGGCGACAAGGACTGCGCAGCATGCTGGTGGGCGGGCAGCGTAGTCGCGCCCAGCTTTCGGGGCCAATACGGTGGTGTTGGGCAAGGCAGCGTCAACTACCGGCAGGTGCTCGGTTGCGTTATTCTCGAGGAGGCGAGACGATGCGAGACAGAGCGTGAGGCAAAAAGCGCAAGTAAACCGATGAGAAGTGCCTCAGCTGAGTGACTACAACTAGAGTTGGCGAGAATAGATTAGAGGGACGAACGGCATGAGCCGGAAGCCGGCTATGGTGGCGTTGCTACGATTGTATAGGAGGCCCAGGGAGTTGCGCACGCGATAATCGAATCGCACCGTAGTCTTGAGGTATACAGGCGGCGAAACCAATCGAGGCACGCCAGGAACGAACGAATGTGCAGCACCAAAGGGAAGAACCCTTTCGAGTAACGGAAATTGGTGTTACAATCCTAACTCGGCAAGAACAAGCCGCATGGGGATCTTGATTTCTCAAGATGCCAGGCTACAGGCGCTCAGCAGGAAGCTCTCGGTGAGCAAACGAAGGCGTTGCGGGACGTCGGGGACAAGGTTACCAACGGTAAAATTGAAATACGGGCGGGCCAGCCTCAATGTTGAACAAAGACTTAGGAAGGTTGTATGTACAAGGAGATATTTGGCGAGGCGACCTCTCCTGGAGTATTAGTCCCGATGAGAAACTAGAGGGGATGTCAGCTTCATGATGGCTGCAATCGGCTCCCTACCAGCCTGGACTATCTATGTATGTGGCTTTCTAGACTCCCATCTAGACAAGACTAGTGGGAGCAAGCTAGCGCAACGGACAATGAGCAGCGGTCCCCTGGCGACGCTACCGAATAATCACCAGAGAGTATGTACCAACCTAGTCTGGGTTCGGTCTTGGTGCTGGGCCAGGCGAGCCAGGGTCAGATCCCGAGCAGGGGAGCAGAGGATGGAGTATCAAGATCGGATGGGATGTGTGGCGCCCGTCCACGCGCGGCCTTCTCCAATCGCTGCTCTGGACGAACAAGAGGAATTATATTAAAAATGTCTATCACGTCCGTCCAAGATTAGCCCACGATGGCAATCTCACCTGCCTTGCCTCGCCTGCTCAGTCAGGTAACATCATATTTGGAGTGCAGTTGTTGGCACACATAAGTACCTACCTACATATACATATACACTGCCAGCATTCGCTGCTTGACAGGATCGAAACACTGGCTTACGCCCGGGGGCCGGGAAGAAGATCGAGGCCAACGAGCCAGACCTCAATGAGTGTGGAGCGCGACTGATGAGCATAGAAGAATAGGCAGACTGCTCGAGGCCGGTCAACATTCGCAATGACTCGGATGAGGCAAACCGAGTGCGGACAAGAACGTCGAGGCACACAGTTAGGTGCGTGTAAGTGTTAGTACAGAGTCGAGAGTCACGGATAGTGTCGAGAGTGTCTTGGCTATTTTGGCTCGGGCGGGCGTTGTTGGCTGAACGTCTAGACTGGGAAAGTAATGGGAAAGTAAAGGGAAAGTACAGGGGCTCTCGACCGACTAGTGCGCAATGCGGACCCCAGCCCGACCCCAGTTTCGGCTTCACTTACACATACTGCCTAAGGAAGTATATACACACGCCGTTTCAAGGCTGATGATAGGTACTATCGATAATTCACTCACCTCACCTCCTTTTTCTTCGAATAGGCGGCCCGAATTCGAGGACTCGAGAGCGTATAGTCACATTTACACAATGGTATGACGTGGAGTCGTGAGTTACAGCATCGTATGTGTGCACCGTTGTATCATGTAGTAAAAGCCTTACACCCTGCCCTGTAAGCCTGTATGTAGGTGACATCTTCAATCTCCCCACAAACGAGATCTGATTAGCCGCGCCTTGCTTTTCGGATGACACATGGTCCGCGAGAGTGGTACGATTATTGCTTTTGTTGCTCGAGATGAACGCAATAGACGCCTGAGTCTGAGTACAGCTCTTTCAGCTCATTTGATATCTCAGCACACAACGTGACATGACATTCATTAGTGCTATATATTTATATATATCACCACCACCACCACCACCACCACCACCACCACCACGCCACATACAACTGACTTACACACTTATACACTTGAACTTGATTTGGCCAAGTTCGCCTCTCAGGTTCCGTCATGCATCTTCACACAGATACCTACTGTAAGCGTATATGCATACAATTGATTTTAGAATAGTAGGACGATGAGAATGATGACGATGACGATGTCTTTATCCCAATCCTGCTTGCTTCCGGTCGCAGGACATCCGTCTCGGCTTGGCCGCACCCGAAAGGCTGAGCGTTTTGATTTCCACCTACCCTTGCAGGCGATCAATAGTACCGGACGCATAACCCAGTAGTACCTGTTAGTAATAGTAGTGTGCGCATTATTATCAGTTCTGATTTACATACGTACGACCTGTATTATTTTTCTCTCATCCCCGCAATCCTGAAGTACAGTAGCGCGCTTGACAATAGCTTGGGACCCTCACCGACCCATGCCCGTGCCCATGCCCATCTGCACGGAACAGCTCGAAGAAGCCCACGAGCTGCGAACGACACGTTTCCCGTGCCATACTTACTTATTTCGGTGCATCGCGCGCCTTTGAAGTTGCCTAAGTGCAGCATGGGCTAGGTATGCACGTGCGCGTTTCGTTCTGGAACCTGGGTAGGTTTTAAGACACATACAGCAAGCAGCTTTCCATTCCCGAGGCTCTTCGTTCTATCATTTTATTAGGAAGAGTTCGCGAGTTGGTGTTGGTGTTGGTGTTGGTGTTGTTCGTCCCATGGGTACCCCTATCCTCGAGATCTTTAACAGATCTTGCTACATTTCGTCCCATCAGGGATCATGTCGTTCTTGTTGCGCCCGGGCCGTGGGGAGAGAGAGGGGGGGTAAAGCAGCATGTCTTCCGGTATCCGGCCGTATGACCCTCAGCACCTGCATATTTGTCTTGATCAACTTGACCCTTCACGATATCTCCGCGGCGGCTCGATCTAACTCGTCCAGTATGCAGAGCCCCCTTTCGTGTTGACGATGGGGGTTCATGTCGCGTGCCTACTTGCATCATTCTCCTGTCGAACAGCATGGCCAAGCATTGCCTATTACTGTAAGTGTCTTGATTATCTAGGTAGGTAGATGATGGTAGGTGGCTCTGTGGGTCACGATAACTCGGCCTTGGAAACTGACGTGGTGTAACGTCCGTTCCCTCCTCTGCACGTGCGGCTTGCAATGTTGAGATGAACAATGGCGAACCGCATCCTGAAGAATAGATCTGAAGTGTAACAGAACATCTGCATCGTGGCCGCCGTCGTGGCAGGGCGGCTGTCTGTGGCATCAAGTTACAACAGCCGGCTTACAGGGACCAGAAAGTTGGCCACAATGAGCACCTGCATTAGCGACTTGGAGATGATGCCGACAGGCCATCGTCATACCCATGCGTACTACTAATTGGATGGACATATATTGTTCAATTATTCAGCTCAATAAATATGATGTTTTCGTGATTTCAGCCTTCAGATCTCAATCGTCGGATATAGGACACACAAGAAAGTGTCAAGGCGACAGACACAACGTAACAAAACTGTTTCAGTGGAACAACGCCGATTCGTCTCGCGTTACCGTTACCGTCTTAAGTACATGTCGTAGCTAGCGCCCCCCACACTCCAACAGTACTGAGTGAGTCTAGGTCACGCAAGCCCAACCTTGGACGGCAAGATCTAGCGACGTCCACGCCTGGGCTAGCTCACATATACTAATTTAGCGCCCATCGTAGCCAACCTCAATCGGTATCATTTCCGTTCGTCTTGCCACCAAATGACAGCAATTACGGTTCTCATAGTTTCCGGGTCACAAGCGGCCATAGCCTAAGATAGTCGTGGGTTAGCACATACTTACTAGATCACATGTGAGCAAGACGAACAACATTGAACTCTTCAATATGACACAACAAGAGATACCACAGCCCAAGGCGATCCTCCGAGGTCATGCCAGCCAGGTGCACGTCACCACCTTCGTCAGGCACAGCGAGCGGCTTGCATCCGGCGATGCGGACGGCTACGTGGTGTTATGGGATCTCACCATCATGAGACCGCGCGCGGTCTGGCGGCCTCACGACGCTGCGATACTGGGTATTTCCGGCTGGGGCGACGACAAGGTCATCACGTAGGTTAATTCACCAACCTGTCTATATCTTGAGCCTGACAAAATGCTGAATTATGAATCTCTCATATCCAGACAAGGGAGAGACAATCGTTTGATAGTTTGGAAGATCACAGCCGATGACGAGAAGAACTTGAGCACGGATCTGCCTCTGGATGAAAATGCACCTGAGCGCCCAAAGCCGTGGATGCTATTCTTTCTGGAAGTGAACACCATGAACTTCTGCTCTTTCGCGCGATGCTCTCCTAAGCAAAACACAGATATGGACGTCTCAGACGAGCTGTTCGTGGCGGTGCCGAATGCATTGAACACAGAAGCTGTGAGTCCATCACTTCCACCAGTTGCGCGCCATGTGTGAGCGTACTCATCCGACATGCAGATTGACATATTCCATCTACCGAGCCAAAACCGCATGGGCACAATCCAAACAGGGAGCAAGACGGAGAAAAAAGGCATGGTAATGGCGCTCTCGCTGTTCTGGCGCAACGACTTCCTCTTCCTGCTCGCCGGGTACGAAAACGGGCTCGCCGTGGTGGCGCGGCGCAGACACACGGGCGCCTGGGACATTCTGTACAAATACGCGGCGCACAGCCAGCCCATCCTATCGCTCGACGTCGCCTCGGACAGGGAGTCGTTCTTTACCTCGGGTGCCGACGCCATCATCGCGCGACACCCTGTGCCCAACACGACTACATCGACGCCACCTGTGCCGGGGCAGAGAAGGGCTGAGGAGTCTGAAGGGTCGGACAGTAAAGGTCCCGAACCGGGCAAGGCCAAGACAGAGCCGTTTTCACCGATCAAAGTCGTCGACACCAAGCACTCGGGCCAGCAGGCCTTGCAGATGCGCTCGGACGGGCGCATCTTCGCCACGGCTGGGTGGGACTCCAAGGTCCGCGTGTACTCGGCCAAGACGATGAGCGAGCTGGCGGTGCTCAAGTGGCACGATGTGGGCTGCTATGCCGCCGCCTTTTCCGTGATCAAAGATGATCAGGAAGCCGGCACAGATGGGCAACAAAAGTCATCCTCGGGTGAGGCGAATATCGAGGACAACGAGGAAACAGCTATAATTACAGCCAGCAAGCCGGGAGAGCTCAGTGTGAAAGACAGGCGCATCAAGACCGCCAAAGAAGCGCATTGGCTCGCAGCCGGAAGCAAGGATGGGAAGATCAGTCTTTGGGACATATACTGAGATCGAGGATGGCAACAAGGTTTACTTGCTCTCGAGCATATCGCGTTGTATGTCTACATGAAACAAAGTCATTACAACTTCTGGTGTGTATGCATCTGCCCCAGTCTCCTTGTCTCTAAGGGAGGAAGCAATCTATCTTCCTCCCTAGCGTCTAACACGCCGGCCGCAATTTCGCCGCAACTGTTCACGAATCCTTAGCCACGATATCCTCACTCACGTCCGCCTTCATCGACTCATCCTGTTCGACTTCCGCAGGCGGCACCACAATCCCATACTTATCATACGGGAAACCCGTAAGATCAGGGTAGTAGTCCGCCCAGCCATCATCAAGCTCGCCCAACTGATGCGTATCGACATCGCCAGCCTCGCCCATGCGTCCGGCCAGGACTTCCTTCTCGCGGCCCTCGTACTCCTTCTTCAGCATGGGATGCGGGGCCCAGACGACGCGCATGCCGGCCCTGCGCCCGGCCTCGACGCCCGGCACGCTGTCCTCGAACACCAGGCACTCTTCGGGGGTGATGGGCTTCTCGCCCTGCGGCAGAGACTGGTTGATGGTGTCGAGCGCGAGCAGGTATATGTCGGGCATGGGCTTGCCGCGGCCGGGCGGGATGCGCGGGTCGTCGCCGAGGACGCGGCGGTGCGACTCGAAGACGGCGAACAGCTCGGTCCAGTTGTCCGTCTTGACGGCGAAGTTCCGCGAGTTGCTGCTCGTCGCGAGCGCGATGTGGACTCTGTGGCCTTTACTTTCTTCTGTAGTGGCCTTGGCCTTGGGCTTTTCGAACCAGCGCGTGCGCCCCAGCTTGGCCAGCAGCTCTTCGACGCCGGGCAGCGGCTTGGCGTCGGGGAAGTGCTTCGCTTGCAGGGCGGCGTACTGCGAGAGGTACTCGGCTTCGGAGATGGGCAGCTGGGCCCAGTCGTGGAAGAGGGCGTTGGCGTCGGGGCCGGGCCGCCCCTGGAGACGGGCTTTGATGGACCACGGCAGGTTCGAGCGCCCGTATTTCTCGAGGATGATGTTGATGCAGAGCGTGTAGATGTCTTCGGTGTCGAGCAGCAGGCCGTCCATGTCGAAGAGACAGGCCCTTACGGGAGGGAAGCTTTTGCGAGGGGTCATCAGCTTTGTATCCGATGATTGCGATTGTTTGTAGTTAATCGATTCCAGTGCTTTGCGATGGACGTGACTTACTCTGTGCGAGCAGGCATGACTGCTAGATGTGTTCGATGTGTAGCGACAATGGAGTTAGATATGTCGCTCAATTGATATCTGGACAGGGTAATTGAGCCAAGAATGAGTGGTTATATAAGATCGCGTGTGATACACCAATTTCACGTAGATGTGATCAAGCTCTGTTCGAGTTTCAGGCTTCTTCCTCTGGAAGTTGCGACGGTTTCCGATGGAGGGGCAGGTCCCGACAGCTCCCCGCGTTGGACGCATCCCCCCGCGCCTGGTAACGGATCTAACCCCACCATCCGTTACTGGTAACAGCTAGTAGTACCTACCTGGTAGTGTTACTGCCCCAACAGAAGGCGCAATAAGTAAACAGTCACATGCAGACAACATTGACCCTATTTTGATCAACATCACCATCAACAATAACATCAACACGCCAACACCATGTCTCAGCCGTCCGAGGCTCCAAAACAGGAGCGCGCAAGCAACGACCCTGCCAAGAACAAGAACACCCCCAACGAAAACACCGAGGTCGACGCCGACGAATTCACACCAGCACCTAGATTCCCACCCGAAGAAGAAGCGGCATGTACATGCATCTCCCTCCCTGCCCATCATCCCATACTACTCAACTTATGCATTCATGCTAATCAGAAGTATTTCCAGAGTCTCCTAAGCGAATCCCACACCAAGAAAACCGAAGCCAACGCCCTCTTCACCTCAGCCAAGTACGAAGGCGCCATCAACAAATACGACGAAGCCGCCGCGCTCTGCCCGCACTACCTCGACTACGAGCTGGCCGTGCTCAAGTCCAACGTCGCCGCGTGCCACCTCAAGCTCGAGCAGTACAAGGAGGCCATACAGAGCGCCACCGAGTCTCTCGATGGCCTGAGTCGCGCTGCGAAGGCGGCGGAAGAATCTGCTGAGGGCGACAATCAAGAAGAACACAAAGTAGAAGTAGAAGAAGAAGAAGCAGATGAAGAAATCGTCAGCGCAGGAGCACAGACCAGCGCACCCGCCCAGGTGCAGGTGCAAGAGTCAGCGGCGCGCAAGCGCCGCGACGACATAGCCAGGATAAAAGGCAAGGCGCTGATGCGGCGGGCGCGGGCGCGGAGCGAGCTCGGCGGCTGGTCGAATCTGAGCGGCGCCGAGGAGGATTACAAGACGCTCTCCGGCATGGGGAACCTGAACGGTGCGGACGAGAAGATCGTGCGGGCGCAGCTACGGGCTCTCCCGCCGCGGGTCAAGGCTGCGCAGGAGAAGGAGATGGGGGAGATGTGGGGGAAGTTGAAGGATGTAAGTGTTCTGTTCTGTCATGATGATGTTTACTTGCCATGCATTATTGGTAAAGGGGAGTTTCGAAAAAGCTAACCTATGCGGTCTTTCTATTCCAGCTTGGAAATGGTATATTGAGCCCCTTTGGCCTCAGCACGGATAACTTCCAGATGGTCAAGGACGAGAAGACGGGCGGCTATAGCATGAACTTCAACCAGAATGCCAAACAGTGAATATAATAAATACCCTCTACATGTCTAATTTCATTTAAAGTTGGGGTTACGGCAAGTGATAACCGACCTCACCTCACCTTCGTGAACTCACTTGAACACAGCTCAGCAGCAGTAGGGTATTATCTCATGTCTCCTAAACCCTAGCCTCATGCCATTATCCAGAGACAGCTCGGGAAACCCGGCTGCATGGTTCCCACAGATGACAGGGTGCTTTATCACATATGACGATGACCCCAACGATGACTTATGATTTGATGGCTTTGCAAACTTCTGTTCTAGTTGTGACTTGATTTGTGTGTACCTATGCAAGGGGTCGAGCATATTCAGAAGAACCTGGGCGTAATTATTTGCTGTCTCTGTATTTCTCCCACGGCCGATAGGAACGATAGTATCTCGTCCTAGGCGACCGCATGCTCTTTGTGTAGGTACTTAGTATATTGCGAGCTGTACGAGGGATACAGACCGCACTTGTGTGCTGTGTAATACATAGATATATGACCAAACTTTGCATGTGAGTCACCTACGTGACTGTCACGATAGGAAGAGAGAGAGATACTCCATACCTCAGCTTGTAATCGTGACCCATATCTACCTACCTATCAATAATACTGTGCAGTGATCTATACAAGAGCCCTCATCAATTCGTTCATCTTAACACGTCCTCGCTAGCCCGGCAGCATCGAGCAGCGTTCCCAGAGCCTTGAGCAACTTCTCGTCTTCGTAGCTGCGATGACATGAATTGTTAGCTGAGAATACGAAATGTTTCATAGAATTGGGATTTTCCGCCGCAGATGGATAAGATAAATGGAGATAGGGAAAAGAAGAAAAGAAAGAAGAAATAAAACAATAAGAATAGACAAAAACTTACTTCCTCCCCACAAGCTGCAACGACACCGGCGCCCCCTTATACCCCTCAGCACCATGCTCTTTCCAGAGATCATAGTTAAACCGATCCTGCTCGCTCAGGGGCGTGTAGTCGGCCGGGTACTCGTGCTCGGCCATCTTCATCTCCCCGTCGCCGACCTTGGCGCCGCCGACGGGGAAGGCGATGGCCGGGTAGTTGAGCAGGTTCCACTGCGCCGTGTACATCCAGTACTTGCCCGTCCCCAGCTTCGGCGCCACGCCCGGCCCCACCGGACACAGGATCACGTCGACCTGCCGCTCGTTCCACAGCGCTGCGTACGCGGCGCGGTAGGCGTCGCGCTCTTGGTGGCCTTTCCAGAGGGAGGCGATCCTGCGCGGCTTAACAAGAGTAATGATGAGATGAGATGAGACGAGATGAGACTCACGAGTGTTCCCGGATTTGTGGATGATCGAGAAGAATCCATTTCGTAAGAGGCCTGTACGGCTCGCCGGACTCCTCAATCGCCGCTTTCGTCTCGGCGCCGCCGTCGCAGAAGTACAGCTTCGCCTAGATGGGTGGTGAGCATATCAGTTGAGAACTTCAAATCTTTATAACCCAGAATGGAATAAAAGGGGGAAGGAAGTAAATATTGTAATAGAATGGCCCCAGAGTAAGCATGTGATGAATGGAAGTTGAAAGATGATGATGATAATGACGAAGACGAAAAAGGGGGTTAAACATACCAGAATCTCCCAAGCCAGATCATGTTTCCAGCTCTCCCACTCCACAACCTCGACCTCCTCGCTCGCCCTCAGCCTCTCCACCACATGCGCCAGCGCCGCCGTGATAGGCGGATGCGGCCTGACCACGCCATCGTGGCGCATGACGCCAACCCTCAATTTCCTCCCCTCGCCCCTACCATAATCAATATCAACACCGCTCCCCCACGGCATGCCCACCAGCGTCGGCTCGCGCTCCCAGGGCCGCGCGTCCAGAACCGTCTTGACGAAAAGCTCGATGCCGAAAAGACTGGTCGCCAGCGGGCCGGTGGTGGCGCTGATGTGGTCGGCGCCGGCCATGGTGGCGGACAGGCCGCTCATGGGCAGCCGGCCGGGCGTGGGCTTGAAGCCGAAGACGCCGTTGTTGGCGGCCGGCGCCCGGATCGAGCCCCCGATGTCGGTGCCGACGCCGAGGATGGAGCCGCGCAGGCCGAGGAGCGCGCCTTCGCCGCCCGACGAGCCGCCGCACGAGAGAGTTGTGTTGTAGGGGTTGACGGTCGTGCTGAGGAGGGGGGGAAGAAAGGGGTGGGAGTTAGTAAGGGGTTGTCGGTCAGTAAGTAAGGGGTTAAGGGGGGATGAGGTTGGTAGAATGAGGGGAGCTCTAGTGCTTAACAATACATCCATCTTCCTTCCCTCTTTGATATCTTAATCTTTTCTTCTTCATTTTAGGTGTTTTATCCTCGATCCCACAGGTAAATAATTGGGCAAAAAAAGAAAGAAAAGATGGGTTTTCGACACACTCACTCACTCACACACAAGTTCACCATTTTTAAGATATATCCAAAAAAAGAAAAGAAAAAACGACATATTTCCAACAAACAAACAAACAAACCCACTCACCCATACAGATTCCCACTCGTCTCAATATGCATCAGCGACTGCGGCTCGGTAGAGCGCACATAAAAAACCGCGCCGGCGTCGCGCAAGATCTTCAGAATGAGCGCGTCCTCCTCACTAACCCTACCAACCCAAGCCACGAGGCCCGCATTCAAATCACACCCTTGCATCCCGACGTGCTCTTTGACGCTAACCGGGACGCCGTGCAGCGGGCCGACGACGCGCTTATGCGTCGCAAGATAGGCGTCGAGCTCCTTGGCGCGCGAGAGCGCTGCAGCCGGAAGCAGCTCCGTCACGCAGTTGGTCAGGCGCTGCGCGAGCCCGGCGCGCCGCATGAAGGCGCGGACCACGGTCTGCGCACTCCATTTTCCCGAGGCGAGTGCCGAAATCAGCGCTTCGAGGTCGCTGTTGGCGGTCAGGATCTGGGCCGGCACCGAGGTGGTGTCGAGGACGTCGGCTGGGAGGGAGGTGGGCAGGGGCGGGTCGAGCTCGGCGAGGGTGGCGTCGCGGTGGCGCTGGCGGTCTTGGGCGATGGCTTGCCAGGTTGCGCCTGAGGCGGTGGTGATGGTTGCTGGGGCCATGGTTTTTTTTCTTTGGAAAATGGAGCTTGGTGAGAGTTGATACCTTGGATTCGGATAATATCTGTCTGTCCTATAGATTGATCACGAGGAAAGGGGGCGTTTTTGGGAGACGAATTTATGATTCCATATTCGACGAGGTTATATTATATGGCTATAAGTATAAGAATGGAGGAGATGCAACATTAAGATGGCAACATTCTACCGTGTCACTCTATCATAACATTCTACCATAACTTTTACCATAACGTTTACCGTAGCATAACACAGTCATAGAACTCCATCTGCGCGCGGGGATCTCTAACGAGATAGATGCGTTATGCGAAGGCTTGTTGGTTCGTCTCGGCGCGTAGCACTGCATGAGCATGTCTGTCATTGGGGAAGGCGGATCGGAGGCGTCCACGAGGATGCGTCGGAGTGGGGTGCCATAGATAACGAATGCGACAACGGTTTTATATATCCGGTCTACCTATCTTGTCTTGTCCTGCCTTACCTAGTAACAGAGACGTTGGTATATTGCTTATCAATCTGGGAATTTGTCAGCGATGAGCCATTGTTACGCATCATGTGTCTCGATGTGTTGTGAGTCTCGGTCGTTATTGTAGCTCCCAGGTTAGGGGCTTAGATGAAAGTCTTACAAGTTTATATCAATATCGCTCTGCCTGCTTTTCCTTTCCGCCATTCACTTTTCCTTATTTCACTCTTCCCTTCCCCTTCCCTAGTTTCTTCACCCCTTTGGTCACTTCCCCCTTTCTCACTACCCCTTACCCAATATTAAACTCACTAGCCACATTCATCACCTCCTTCATCTTCATCCTCATCCTCTTCGCAGCCGCCTCGTCCACAGCCGGTATATCCTCCCTATCCAACCCACCACTGCCCCCATCCGCACCCTTCTCCTTCTCCTTTTCGCCTCCCTTACTGTTGTTGTTATTAGACAACCCAGGCCTGTGCGTCCTTCTCGAGGGCCCACCGCCGATCCCTCCCGGCGCCTCCCTTAAACCGTAGCTCTTCGCCGCATGCCCCAGATGCAACTGCGTGATATCGAAATATTTCCGCTCGTCGCGCACATGGGTCGCGTAGGCGCGGATATGCGAGCGGAAAGCCTGGCGTGCTTGGTCTAGCAACTTGCTGCTGCCCTCTTTCTCCGCGGCGAGGAGTCGTTGCTCGATATGTAGCTGCAGTGCCTCGGCACGCGAATTTGGCGACTGCTTATCCGATACCAGGGTTGGAGCATCTGTGTCTTTATCTGGTTTGGGCAGGGTGACGGGTGTGAAAAAGCCTTTCTGGAGCGTGGATTCGTAGGATTGCGGCGCGACGGTCGATGCCGTGGACGAGTTCAAGAGCTCGATGTATCCTTCCTCGGTGCCGGGCTGGATGAAAAGTAACGCTTTTCCGGGGCGTCCGGCACGCGCTGTTCGTCCGATGCGATGCGTGTGGTCGTCGACGCTGAAAGCAGGGTCGTACTCGATTACAAGATCAACCGCCGGTACATCAAGACCACGAGATGCAATATCAGTCGTGATAAGCACACAAGGGTCTTTTGAGGCGCGGAATGAGTTGAGTGTCGCGGTTCGAATAGGCTGAGCTAGGGAGCCGTGCAGTTTGAGTAAGTTGACAGTGGGATTCGCAGGTGAGGTGACGTACGCGGCATCAGAAACGGTGCCGTCTGTCAAAGTCGCTTTCTCGGGGTCGGTGGGCGCTCTGGTGCCATTCCTTAAAAGCTCGAAGTGGTAATCTACCGAATCAGCGCAGCTTATGAATATGATGGCTTTCATGACAGAGCCTCTGCGAGCAAATGATGATTTGAGCACGCCAATCAACGTGACCAATCGCAGTTTCCCAGGGACAATGAGATATGTTTGTTTGAGTTGTGCAGGCGCAGCAAACACGGCCTCGTCGACCTCAGCCACCTCTCCGCCGTCGTTGTCGGACTTGGTACCAGTGATATGAACTGCATCTTGAAGACTGATCTCCCCCAGTTTCTGGACGTTCCTCTTCATCGTAGCTGAGCAAAGAACGGTGACTCTGCGCTGTGGTAGCTTATCGAGCTTCACACCAGCCTCATTGAACTCTTTGAGGCCCTCTTCACGTATCTTAGCCACAATCTGTTTTAGTTCATCCTCGAAGCCCATCTCCATCAGCCTATCACCCTCATCCAGTACAAGCCATCGAACGGTACCGACGTCGAGGACCTTGGTGTTGTCTAGGTGGTCCACCAGTCGGCCGGGGGTGGCAACTAATATGTTGACACCCTTCCGTAGCCGGGCCTTCTCTGATTTCTTGCTCTCGCCTCCTATCACGGTTGTACTGACGATCCACGGCGCAGCGCGGAGCACTTTCTCAAGCACCGTGGCGATCTGCTTACATAGTTCTCGCGTGGGGGCTAGGATGATTGCGAAGAGACCGGAATCTCGATGTATCTGGACACCAGTGTTGGATCCATCTTCGTGCTGGCTCATAGCCAGGATGCGCTGGACGATGGGCAGAAGGTAGGCAAGGGTTTTACCGGAACCGGTCTGGGCCTGGAGGAAAGCATCGCTGTCTTCCTTGATGAGGGCAGGTATGGTGTTCTTTTGTATTGACGTAGGTGCCTTCATCTCAAGCTTGGTGGAGAGGTGCTGGGCAAGGCGTCGCGACAGCCCCAGAGCATGGAACGTCTCGGCCTCGTCGGAGAGTGGCGCATTCGAGGGAACCGCAGGCTCGGCTTCCTCGACACGATCCTCGAATATGGTCTTTGGGGTTGGATTCTTGGTGAACAGCCTCGAGGTGACGCCGCCCGGCTTGTCTGCCAAGCTGGTGCTCTTGGATGCAGCACCGATACTTCCGGGCGGGAGTTTGCCTGTCATATACGACATGGACCTCGAGGAAGCCTGGGGCCGGTCATGGCGGTCCTCGCCCTGTATCCTCTGTCGCTTGGCCGGTCTGTCACTGGCAAAGTCGTCGGTCGTCGGGGGCACACGGTCTCGTCGATCCGTGGCCAGCGGGGTCGCATTGGCGCTGGTGGACTGGCCCTCTCCATTTCTCTTTGCACTTCGCTGTGCACTGACACGGTCCCTCCATCGGCCGCCAGTGTATTTCACCTGGCGCTTGAGGGGTTCCTCGCTGCTGAGGTCGAAGTTCAGGAGGAGGCCGTCAGACATGGTTGCCGATGTGGATGTTGGGATGTTGTCGCAGGGGATGTTTTCGCATTGGCGGCAGAGGCGGCAGAATTGATGGATGGATGGCCGAGCAACTTTTTGGCGGTCAGTACATTTGGGTAGGTACCTCCCAAGCCGATAAGCACCTGCGGGGTGTCATGCAAATACAGGGGGTTGCTCATTCCACTGGCTAGCTGCATATCTCATACTGGACCGGCACCTGGGCAGTCCAGAATCGACGCTTCAAACATGTAGCCAAATGTGCCTAGGTAAAAACGGGCATATTTTGTTGCAATCAATTGGTATTACTGGAAAGCAGAAAAGTTAACTGATATTGGATATAAGGGCATAAATTCTAATAGATACAGATCTACCTTGTTCGCCAAGGCATTCTTGATGACAAGACAATTATTATACAACGATATGAGATTAATTCGCAGTGAAATCTTTGCCATTCTATATACCGACATGTATCTAGTACACAGGACAAGAAGACCGCCAAAGCCTGGTGGGCGAGGCAGGACGCATTGCGCTGCAAGGCGTCTCCTCGTGAAGAAGACAGTCGTTTCTCAGTAACCCTTGGTAATAAGCAGTGAACCCATTACATCCAAACCGTTACCAAACGCCTGTCTATCTTCCTTTCCATGACCATGGCTGATTTGCCTTACTTTCTTTCCATCCGCCTGTCCGCTTGTCCCGGGAAAATGCAAACCAATGTGTCTTTCTTTTGTTTATGCAAAGTGGAGATGAGTCTATGATCAATCAGCCCGCCCGCCGAATGCCTGATCGCTAATGCCAAGGTTCCGAAAGTACTCCGATTTTGTATCATGACCGCTGTCCCGTATAACGCCAGCCTTGCTCCCGCCGAGACCCGACCCGGTCTTCGGCTAGCAAGGATAGTAAAAAAGCAACTGGGACGAGCGGCCCTCCGCTTCGACCGATTGCCCCCCACACCCATCCGTGATAAATTAGTTCCGCAACGTAGGGGGTATCGCAGTAGAACCGTAGGACAATGGAAAATAATAATAGACACGAAAATAGATAAGAAATCATAGCCTTCGTTTCGGACAATCTAGTCCTCAAGACGTGGCACTGCTCACTTCCTGGGCACCACCGCCGAGGAGCTCTAGGATTTTGTTGACTACTGCACTGGGGTATCCCCTGGACAGCATTTCCGACACGATTGCTTGCGCCTGGTCGCGCTCTTCCACCGCCAGGTAGGCTCGCGTCATGGCTTCGTATGTGCTGGGCTCGCGCTTCTCGAAGCTAACACCGTTATATATCGATGCGGCCTTGGTGATGTTCTTCTCGCTCGCCCATCCGTGAATCAGCGTGTTAGCGATATAGGGTGTAAGCTCGACACGGTGCTTCTTCATTTGGGCGAGCACCGGCTCGGTATCAGCGACGTGGTGGTTGGCCACCATGGCCTCGAACAATGCTTGAAACAAACAGGCATTGGCCGGAATGCTCGGGTTGCTCATGACGGAATCGAAAATCTTGCGCGCCCCTTCCAGATCGTGAAGAACGCAGCCACGAGCGTGGATGAGGGATGCATAGTGAACCGGTTCTGGGCGCCCACCAGACGACCGAATCATGTCAAGCACAGCTTCAGCGGCTGGCATGTCGACTGGCTCCAGAGTCGCGTGGGTGTCGACCAGTAGCTTGAAAGTGTGAGCCGTAGGTGCGATGCCCTTCGTCTTCATACGCTCATAGTAGCCAAGGACCTTCGACTTGTCGCGCTTAGTCGTGAGGAAGAACTGCATCATGCTGTTGTAAGGGGCGGGCCGAGCCTTGTAGTTAGGCATAGCCTCCATCTCGTCGAACAGCTCCTCGGCAAACTTCTCGTCGCTCACACGGCACAGGGCATTGACAATTGTTCCGTATGTCACACTGGTTGGCTTGATGCCGAGAGCGCGCATTTCGGCAAAGTAGAAAAGGCAGTCGTCGATACGGCGGGCCTTTCCCAATTTGCCGATGAGGGCGTTGTACAGGAATGAAGATGGCTCTACGCCCTCTGCCTTAGCTCGTAGGAAGATCTTGACCGCTTCCGAGGCTTCGTCGAAGGTCTTCGTCGACTCCTTCAGGGTAGTGATGTAGAGGCCGAAGGTGTTAGCCGATGGGGCAGCACCCATGTTCAGGAGCTCAATGTGATATTGCTCAGCGAGGCGGCGGTCGCCAAGGGTTAGGCAAGCGCCGACCATAGCGTCAAGAATAGACGACCAGCCGTAACGGACAATGGGATATTGAGGAACGAAGGGCACGTCGGTTCTCGCCATGGAGAGAATCTCGTTGCAAAGACCCATCTTGCTCTCACGTGCCGCTGCAGATATCAACTTCGAATATGTGATGTACCTAGGATGGCGACCAGCCCTCCGCATGTTGCGGAACCGGTTCAGAGCCTCCTGGAGTCTAGGGCCTTTGCGACCGTGTGCACCTTCCAACTCATCGGATATGATCGATGAGCCCTTGAAATCCGTGTTGTGAGCATAGGGGTCAATGTTGTCCTCGAAAGGAACCGGCACGCTGATCGAAGGATGGGGCGAGGGGGCGAAGATTGGTTGAGTGGCAACAAGAGTGGCTGCAGCAGGTTCTAAGCGGGGGTCGGTGATTCCACGAGCAGATATGTAACTTGAGATGAACTCCTCGCCCTCGTCAACCTCCTGGGCGAGGTCAGCCTTCATACTGCTGTCCTTGCCCATAGTCCTAATGCGGTGGAACATGCGCTCCGACTCTGTCAGCCCTTCGGCCACTTGTCCCGAGCCAATCATGGCAACCGCGTACATGGCCGTTGGTTCAATGTAGGAAGCGTCCACATCCGAGTAGGAGCTGGTCAGAAATTGCCAGTAGGTTGTTGCACCGGAGATGTCGCCTTGACGCACACACATAGCCAGCAAAGCCATGGCTGATGTGACAATTTGTGAGTACGCACCAGGGAGCTTTGCAAAAGCGGTGACAGCGGTCTGTCGGTCGCCAGCATCCGCCGCAGCTGTTGCAATGGCACCCAAGCTCTCATGGCTCGCCAGGTCGGGAATGATCTCAGCCCATTGCAGAGCCTCGTGGTAGGCGCCTGTGGAGATTAAGCCTTTGACAAAACCCTTCTTGACAGAGGCCCCATTATTTTCGAGATGCGAGCCATTGGTTCCATCCAGCTTCTCGTAAAATTTCATGGCACCTTCAAGCCTATTGTTCATCACATAGGCGTTGATCACAGAGGCGTAGACCTCGCTGTCGAGCCGGTCATTGAGAGTATACTTGCCGCCATCGTGGGCGACGGCAAGGTCCTTGTACTCATTGTAGCACTCGACAGCGCTAGCCAGGTCACCGATCTTGGCGAACGCGGTGATCATCGATGGGAACGTAGAAGCGAAGGGGACGGTGCCAGTCATCTCCATGTGCTCAAACAGTTGCAGCATGTCGCTTACACGACCAGCCTCCGCGCAGGCGGAGATGAGCTGGTGGTAGGTTTCCGACGAGTAGTTGGCTCTATGTGTGGTTACAGAGGACTTAAACAGTTTTAGGGCCAAGTCGAGTCGGTCGTCTTCGGACACGATAGCATGTTCCAGCTCGGTCGAAGCAAACATGAACTTGCCAGGCTCGTCCATACCACCATACCGCACCCGCTTCCCTTCCAGCGACTTCGTGAGGCTGTTCACCTCCAGGCAGCGGGCAGCAAGCAATCCTACCAAGACGTTGTATGTGTCGGCGTTGGGAGTGACGTTGCGCCGCAGCATATCAGCATAAACGTCCAATGCTTTCGGAACAACCTCGTACTTTTCGCTGGGGATACGAATCGCCGCGACCAACAAGGCATTGTAAGCCGTCGCGATAGGCTTGATGTCGGCAACGAGCATTGCCTCGAACACGGCTGGTATTTCCGCATATCGCCCATCTTCGCTGAGTTTGGTGAGGTGGTCGGCATAACTCTGAGACTGAGAATCAACTGGCGGGGTGATACTGCGAGTGACACTGCTGGCGGGGGTGGCAGTTCGTTCGAGAGCGGGCGTCGCAGCTCGAGACTGAATGACACTCTCGACAGTTGGGGACGTCGCTCTCAATGAATTGGTCGTGCTCTCTTCGAGGGCCTCACGAAGTTCGCGAACCTCGATCTCCTTAACGATCGCAGCATCGATATGGGCCAGGGCCTCCTCCACATCCACAGGCACCGGAGCATCCTGTGAACTGGGAGCCAGCTGTACGCCTTCGACCAGGCCGGTGTGGGGAGATCGTAGAGCGGGCTCGGAGCCCTCGAGTATGGCCTCGGCGTCGGGCTTCCATTCTATCGGCTTCGGAAACTGAAACTGTGTCCATTCCTTCTCGACTTCACCGGCTTCCTCCTTGGTCTTGAGCGCCTCAAAATAGGCGTCCAGGTTCCCATTGTTGGCGAGGCGGTCTAGGCGGTGCTCGTTTTGAGCATTCGCGTTTGCGGTGTGGAAGGCATTCTGAAGCTGTAGGGATGAGAGACGTCCAACCCGCTGACTGGCACGTCGAGCGAAGGTTGGACGGTTCTGGTTGTTCAGAACATGGGGGTGTGTGGCAGCTACGACAGACTGGGCGTAGCCGTGGGTGAGAGTCTTCGCGAATCCTTGACGGATAAAGTTCGTGTAGAGAGATGAGTAGATAGTGGGCATTTAGAGAACACCAGGGGGGAGGGGGGACTAATCGCAGTGCGGGACAATTGTTAGCTTCAAAGTTTTTTTCTTCTTCTTTTTCCGTCGATGCTATCGTCAAAAACGGCACTCAAAAGAGGAAAAATGCATTATGATGGATTGCTACACGGGTCAAGCATTCGCGAAAACCAAATATTGAAATTCGGTTTATTGAGTATCCTTTTTGTATGCAAACGCGAGCGGCGCGGGTTGCCGTTCACATGTGGTAGGAAAGTCAAAAGTCAAGATGGCGGCGCAATGCAAGGTAACAACAGACTGTGGTCTTTGTGACAAATGTGACTCGATGACGACAAGAAGCAACTTACGTGGAGAAAAGGTAACGGAGGTCGTCGCAGGTTCATTTGACAGCAGAGCAGCCGTCAAACAAACGCGCTATATAATGAAATATTGTACCCTTTGGGTGTATTAGAGAGTGGTATAATCAGAGGAGGAGAAGAAGGAGGACGGATGGGAGGCTGTCTTGGGAGGGCGGGAATTGCTGATAGTAATAATTGAGCCGTCAGCGAGTGGGTTGGGGGTTTTTACCATCATCGCTGCACTTAGGTCCTGTACTTAGGTCTGCACTAAGGTGCCTGGAAGTATTTCTGGAGGTATTTCTTCGGCTGGGGCAACCCTGACGACCGACTCGCCGACCCCAGAGCAGAGCTCAGCGACAACGGGATTGGAGGCCCTGGCCGAGCCCTGGCAAGCAAGGCCCCCCGTCACGCGCTAGGCAGAGCTAAGCAACACCTCTCTTCTCATTTTGCGGGGCTAGCCTGCGGAGTGCGGGCTAACCGTATATGGACAGGCCATAGTACCTGAGAATGTACTGATCATGTACCTCCACACCTTGCCCGATGCGGGCTTTCCAGGCAGTTCCAGGTGCATCAGTGGAACCCCCACGGACCAAGACCTCTGCTCGGCGCTGCTAATAGCACGCGAGGTACGCCGAGCGAGCCCAGCTCCGGACAGGACCGGAACGCTTAATGTGCACTAAATGCGGCTGCAAGTACGCTACTGGTACTTCTGTTCCAGATTGCCAGCTCCTCGACCCGGCACCATCGCGGCTGTTCGACCCCAGATGCCCAAATGTGACTCAAGGCAACAAACAGCAAGACATCACCACCATTGTGTGTAGATCGCGATTTCTGCAGCCAACTCGTTTCGGGCCATTGAGCCGCGCTCACTTGCATAGTGCTGAAGCGAAGACGGGACACTGGAAGCCTGCGGAAGACCTAGTGCTTACCTAGGTATCTTCTTCCATCACAATACCTACCGAAGAACAGACCAACAGGAAATACTCGGAAACCTCATAGACGAATGCCATCATTTGCCCAGCTGAGTATTATTAGTATTTGCGCATTTGAGTCACGGCAAAGAGCCCACATTGCTGACAATTGGTGTTTCCCAGCGTCTGCCTATATCACACATGCAGTATGACTATCAAATAATCCGTTTGAGCGATTGCGCCAAGCACAATTACCTGTCGTCACCACTGTTCATGTGATCTATGTTCGACTTGAAGGTCAGCCATTTTGAACGTTGTTAAATCTTTACAAGCATTTAGCATAGCTAATTGAGCCCGTCTGCGAATTGTGTTTTTGTGTAAGTACTCGTAATGCGCGCAGTACTATGTACACACCTGCACGCGACCGTCATCAGTGCCGTCGCACTCCCACCGGTAACGGTTCCTGCGACGTTGACTGGCAGGCCAAGATCCCAAGAACCTCCAAATCCCAACCGACCCCAACGACGGGCCCTTCAGAAGCCCGCTCGCCCGGTAGCTTCGGATGCATGTGAGAAGGCAGTTCAGAGGGCTGGCGTAGATCCCCGCCTCCGCCTGTACATAGTAGGTTCTGCGTAGGTCGCAGTTTTAGGTCAGCATCGAGGGACGCACGAAGGGACAAACCGGAAGGCAACAAAGGCACGCGTCCAGACGGCAGTGTGGGAAAAAGTCTACTTACGAGGCGGGATTTTTCTGACAGGCATCTGATTCGCGCAATCGTACAGACGCAGCCAATCAGGGTCTTGTGCCTCGTTCATGGGTGGAAGAAGCCGGAATGCCAATCCCAGTCCAACCTGTCGGGAATTACAACCATGCTGCTTCTGGTCAAGGGGCCAAGGGGGCCAAGACACTACTCGTCTCTCAGGGTAGTATCGTTGTAACAATGCTAGACACTCCCACAGCTTCTTCCCGTCATCAATTTATTCGAATTGATTTTTTTGTGTCGAGGCTAGTACGTCGTCAGGGAACAAGTCGTCATAATGCTGACAGACAATATCGGTAAACCTTCGCCCTTTTGATGGGGAATAGGGTATCATATCGCACTTTTCAATTCCGATGGATAGGCTTCGTATTGGTCCAGAAGTTCTCTCCATCACGAACATACACGCGGTAATGATTGGAAATTGTCTATGCATACGTGGGTTTGTGGACAAGCACGATGCCAATATTATATGTAGGGTTTGGAAGGTGCTATTTTAGTTGAAGTGGCTTGCAGGGAAACGGTTAGTCTTTCTCAACTCAAGCTGTGGAGGGTTGCATTTTTACTGTTTGGACTTCATATTACCCCCAGGTTTGGTCGGTAATTACCTCTTCAATCTAGCGACAAATCACTATAGTGTTCGTAGTATACGAGAGCCCGATTGATAAATGTCTCCGAAAATAGCCCTCGTTAGATGATTGAAGCGAAAGTGTCTTTTCAGCGGATAACCGTTCCATTGATGCAGACACTCGAGACACTCTACAGAATGGAATCCACCATCGCAGGCGCGGGTAATGAGTCCACATGCAGTTAGCACGCAGATCCTTCCGCTCACGCGACACGTTTTTCTGCTGGCAGCGATCCGCCGTAGCAAGCGTCAATCCTGTAACCCTCATGCGAAAAAGTCGGACCCGCATAGCCATTATTCAGCAGAAAACCACCGAGCCCGATAGCTTTCTCCGCCTTCTCATCGGAGTAGAGGCGTAAGTCCGGTGCGCGGACATCGGTCGACGGAGAAGGCGGATCGCTGGGCCTTTCATCCCTAAACCATCCGATTGCGATATTCTATGCTGATGTCATGCAGTTGTCATACATTGCTGTCGCGGGTTTTCAAGGTGAAAGAATTCCGACAATACTGTACCTCCTCGCTACTGTGTACTCGTACGTACACATGTGCTGCCGTAGTACGCGAGTCAAGCACAAGCTGCAAATTATTTTTCGAAGAGGGTTCCAGGCCGTGGGCATGCCAAGACTTATCACCCCAGCGAGCTAGTCGAAAGAAGCCGGCAATGGTTCGTTCGAAGGTATTTTCGACCCTGGCGAGCTTGGTGAGCTGGGCTGTTCACCAGTCGTTTGCAATCTCTAGCTTCCCCAAGCTCCCGCACGCCTCCCTGCTGTCAATTATTTTAGCATATTCTTAAAAGATCGCGAATCTGAGTAACATCTGAATATTGCCACCTGTTAATGGTCTTTCTCTTAGAATCCCAATTGTGAATGCGCATTGGGCGTAGATGGTACGGAAGATGAGATCGATCGGTCGCCGTAACCGTACCACTTTTGGCCCTGCCCCTGCCCACGTTACGTACCTAGAAAAAGCCAAACAAAACCTTACCTCGCCTTACCGGCATCGGTGTGAATTGCCAACCATGTGGTGGTCCCTCTCATCGACAGATTCTGAGCGGTCAACCCATGCTTGCCATGATCCTCACTGGCATTGCATTTGCTAGCGCAAGCCCAGCCGCCTCCTCATGCATCTGTGCGAAAAAGGGCTACATTTTCTGGAGAACACCATTGCTGCAGGAATATGAAGCTCTTATATGCTTATATATTATGCAAGCAAGGTCATCGACTCTTCTGAAATTTTTATTCTTGCTAGCACCAGCCTTTGAACGATCTGACCATTCCAGGTGGTCCACTTTCTTCGGCATAATCGCGATATGACACCTTGGGTAACACCGATTACCGGGTTGACGCAGAGGAAATGGATATTCAGTGTAGGGAAGACAGCTCTCTATCCGTCACCGCCTCGTGACACGTGGTTAAGGAACTGGGACTTAGTGACCAAGGGTGCTACAGCTTGGGAAATCAAGATCAATATCAATACAACGGAGCAACAACACCTTGGCGTCCCAATTCGTTGGTTATGTCCCCCGGTCAATATTTACATTCCATAACTACACCATAGAAACAATTTTATCCCATCGTATCATGATATGATAGTTTACATTCATCAACCATGCTGGGAGGGAACAATTCCAAATGACAAAGCATTCGTTGAGATAAGAATTTGTCCAGAAAGGGAGTATCATGATATCTTATACACACTAATAAGCTACCAGGATTTTGAGAACCACGATCATATATCCGGATTCTGCTTGAGGAACTCCTCCAGCGAAGTCCCCTTTACGCCCAACTTCTCATTATCAAACGGACCAGGAGCCCACGTCCCATCCACAATGAACAACACGTAGAAGTACCCCAAGTAGTCCCACATCGTAGTCGGATGGCCCTTCGCGCGACCAGCCAGCGCTATCTCGCGGAGCTCTTCCACCTCGCCCATTTTCTCAACCTTCATCTCCAAGCCTCGAGCCCGTCCATAGACGTCCGCCATCTCCACCAGGCTGTCGTAGCCAGAGCACACAGTCCAGAACCCTCCGTCAGCCGCACCCTCCCTTTCCGTGACGGCAACGGCAAACTCAGCCGAGTCGGCCTCGCTCGTCCACTGCCACTTGCGCTGCGGGTCGCCCCATATCTCAACGCGCTTGGCCCCACGGTCCCAGATGCCGTGGTTCGCGGGCGAGAACTCGATGCGTCCCGGGGCGGAGAAGAGCACCTCGGCCAAGATCCCCGAGATGATGTAATGTGGGCGGATGTTCGAAGACAGCTCGACTATGCGCTTGAAGCAATGGTAAGGGTCGTAGCCTTCGTGGTCTCCGAGGCTCTGCCGGCGCCAGTCGCTGTTCCAAGTCGCCGAGACGAAGATGCGCACGCCGGCGCGCTCGGTGGCGCGCAGGAGGAGAAGCTGGCCTTCGATCTGCAGCTCCACGGCGCCGTGGTACGCGCATATCACGGCGTCGACGCCCGCGCACGCCGCTTCGAGGGCGGGCACGTCGTGGTGCGCGCCGAGGGTGACGAAGCTCTCTAGTTGCGCTTTCCGGGAGGGGGGAAGTTTGTCGGGGCTGCGGCCTAGGGCGCGCGCTTGGTGCCCGCGACGGAGAAGGCTGTCGACGATCTTCTGCCCGATGTTGCCTGTGGCGCCGGCTACGAGGACGAGCATCTTGTGAACTGGGAGCAGATGGTAGAGTATTATTACGGTAGGTTACAACTTGATGTTGGTCTCAGTGCAAATTTTCGGGGAGGGCTCGACGTAGATAACCTCACTTCATTAACGCCGGGACACCTGATTTATATGTTTGTTCGATATTCATATATATGAGATGTTTTGTATCATGCAAGGTGGGCCAGAGGCCAATTTACATATATATTGTAGGTAGGCAGGTTTGCGGAGATCCTCCGTTCCGAATCGGAAGTTCATACTCCAGCTTACTACGTAGCTCCTGTTCTTGGCGATTGCGTGAAGACCTTCACTAAGAATCTAGACTGTTGCATTTGACTCTCAAATCATTGAAGCAGCCATTATTTTTGTTCATTTCACTATTGTTATGATGCATTGTGACCCGTGCCAATATCTTTGGGGGATGTTGGCACGATTGGATAACTAAGCCCCGAGATTGGTTCGGTATACTTTTCGAACTGATTACTTGAGTATCTTTTAGAGTTGTCGATCAAAATTCGCTGAACAAGCCTCATGAAAGGTGGTTTTGCTTCTTCCGACTTCTTCTAGAACTGATAATAATCAAGTACTTAAGCCTCACTTCTTCATGGAAACTCCCACATGCAAGCTACAATTTGCTATAACTGAAAATCGAAGAGTTGGTAGTTCAACAAGATTCGACGGAGTCGCTCTCAAAACTGCAATATTGACAACCGCAAGCTTACCAACCCAAACCTCAGCTTGATCTTCGGAAGATAACAGGGGGTTACAACGACAGCACCTGGGTCACGACTTTGTTAAGAGAAGGCCGGTATAGAAAGCCCCTGCATAGGTGACATGCTACTTCAAAAGAAAAGATCGATCGGTCTTTCGTCTCTCGTCTTCTCCAAAAAGGGAAGATCTACACAGACGACTTTGAACACAACTGAGTGAGCTGTCAGTTACCAAACGGCATTTTATTTATAATGTTGCCATGGACACAAAGGACTCGTACCAGGACCCTACGCCCCCTCTATTACTCAGAGTGGTATACAAGGTCCCTGGTAGTGATCATGCAAACCAAGTCATGCTGATCAAGCGGTTGGCAATGAGCAAGAAAACCGATGTAGTAATATACGAAGTGATTTCGCATCTCATTTTATGAGATTTGATCAGAGCCTTATGAATTTGATAAGCTTGGAAATGATTTAATAGCAGCTAAGAAGGTTGTAAAAGGAAGTGAACCAGGGCATCTCGAGGTGATAAGTAGTACCCCTTTGGATTGGGGATGTTAGTAAAATATCGTGTAGCGTACCAACCACATTTTGGATAGAATACATCGTATCTGAAATCTACGTGGAAACATTCCACCGACAAGTATACGAGAATAAGTTCTTCTAAAATCACCAGAAATGCCTAGATCTAGGTCAACGATATTCTTCTCATCTACGTAACTACCTACCGTACTTATGTATAAGGAACTCAACTGAGGAAGAACTCATTCAAGTGCGCACTACACACACAGTGTGAATGTACTTCAATCACTGACTAAAAGCTCTATATACGCACAGTGCGCCACTCCCTGAGGTACTGCAGGCATCTATTGATCTGCATGTGATAGCTTGAAAAGTGACGTTGGGCTGATAAAGCTCCGACGATCAACACGCGTCTTCCTCCTCGGATCTTGCCATTCACACAACTGGCAGCAACCTGCCCTCCACGCAGCGAAACGCCAGAACAGAACATACCCGTTTACGCATTTTCCATCATGAGCGAACTACTCGATTACCTGTTACAAACCGACCCAAATTTCAGAAAGTAAGTGATGCCATCCTAACCCATTCCACGCCATCCCATCCCACCCATCTCCATCACAAGCAATCAATCAAACCAGCAATCTAACCCTCCCCCTCCCACAAAACAGAGCCCGCCTCCCCTCCCTCTACTCCGACTTCCGGCCCCAACGGACCCTCAACCCCGATGGCTTCGCAGCGAACGTATCAGCCTGGAAGCGCGGTCTCAGCGCGGCCGTGCTCGCAGGGCACTCGAATCACCAACACCACGTGATTCTATGCGTCGACGACGCGCTTCTGCGGTCGCTCGAGTCGAAGCAGTTCGGGCGGCCGCTGGCGCTGGGCAGCGCGCTGCAGGACGCCATGGCCGAAGGCCAGATGCTGCCGCTGGCGCAGTTCCGCAAGGCGACGCAGAGCATCGTGCACGCGCCGTCCTCGTGGGGCAGTGTCTCGTGGGCCGTTGCCGGCTGGGCGTTGCGGCAGGTCGGGCTCGGCGGACACCCGGGCGATGCCCTGCCCAAGGACCAGCTGGTGCTGATGCAGAATCTCGAGATTCTCGCGAATGCCTTCGCCTCTGCTACGACTGCGGTGGATCCGTCGCCTTTCGAGCGCATATACTCGGCGGCGCACTTTCGGCGGACGTTTGAGGGGCGGTTGTTAGAAGGAGCTGGCGGAGCAAAACAAGGGGGAGAGATAAAGCAGGAGAGAAAGACAGAAGGAGCCCAGACCCAGACCCAGAAACTCTCCGACACCGACCTCGAAGTCCTGATCACGTACCTCTCGCGCGACAAGGGCCTGATCGCCACCGACGGAAACACGATCCGGATCCGCGACTCCTCCGAAACCTCCGAAACCTCCGCGATAACCCAAGAAGACTCCGCCATCGCCTCCCTAAAAGAGCTGATCTCGTCCCTGACGCAGCAAACCTCGGCTCTATCCCGACGCGTCGACGAGCTTTCCATCGCAGCGCTTGACGCCGTGCAGCGCAAGAACCGCGTGTCGGCCCTCGCAGCGCTCAAGTCGAAGAAGCAGGCCGAAGCAAACCTCGCCACGCGGCACACGACGCTCGCACAGCTCGAAGAAGTCGCGAACAAGATCCAGCAGGCCTCGGACAACGTGGCGCTCGTCAAGGTGATGGCGTCGTCGACGGGCGTGCTGCGCTCGCTGAACGCGCAAGTCGGCGGCGCGGACCGTGTCGATGCCGTGCTGGACGACCTGCGCGAGCAGATGGGCGAGGTCGACGAGGTGGGCAACGTGATTGCCGAGGTCGGTGGCGGCGTCGTCGCGGAGGAAGAGGTCGATGATGAGTTCGAGGCTATGTTGGCCGAGGAGCAGAGGAAGGAAGAGGAGGCTGAGCGCGTCAGGAACGAGGCGAGGGAGGCCGAGGAGACGAGAAGGAAGTTGGCTGAGTTGGAGAGGCTTGGGCCTACGCCTGGGGCTGTTAAGATGGGAGAAGGAGAGGGAAGAGAAGGGGAGAAGAGGGCTGAGACGCCGGCTACGGAGACGGCGAATGTGCTGAGTGGTATGCATCTGGAGGCGGCGAATTGACGGACGGGATTACTTTACTTATGATTAGATGAGATACGAATACCTTACTACCTTACCTACCTAGACGGAAGCAGACACCGAAGAATCGACCGGTCGGTGTTGTACATGCCTGGACATACATACATAGCCGGCAGCGCAAAAAGCAGCGCGTCATCTTAGATTAATAGGTACATATATATATATGTATGTGCCGGGTCAAACGAATCCTCGTCTTGTCCGCTTGCCTGTCTATATCCATCCATATCCATACGCAAACATATACATCGTCATTAGAAATCTACACACTAAGTAATAGACTAAGATTATTGTAATTATTGCTTCCCTCGGGATGATGGTCATATAGGCAACGCCTCGTTGCCCCTTTCCTTTTCTTCTACCACGTTGAACCTTTTCACCGCTGGCGGAAGGTCTGCTACGTCTATCAGATCGACCACCACCCTCTTCCCTCCTGAAGCGTCTGTACCCGACGAATCCGATGTATTCGGAACTTCACCCACCCTAGGCTGCGCCTGCGCCGTCTTGTCCTTGTCCATATCCTCATCTGGCCTCGACGTCGAAGCTGCCCCTATCTCTGCCCCTGTCCCGTCGACCGCATTCTCTACCTTTTGGCCACCCCCTTCCCCTCCCCCTATCCCTTTCTCTTTCTCTTTTTCATCATCATCCCTAGGTTTATTCGCCAACGCCCTCGACCTCTTCGCATTCGCAATCAGATCCTGGAACGAACTATCATGCTGGGCCGCCCACGCCTTGCCATCAAAGTCCTTGTCACGGATCTGCTGCCCACTCCCTCCACCTCCACCTCCACCTCTCGAAAACCCAGCACCTCCGACCCCCTGAGCACGCGATCCAAAAGTACGCTCCCACGCATCTAGATCCTGAAAAAGCTCCGCCCGCCGCCGCGGCCGCTGCGAGTCGCAGTTCGCGTTCCAGATCATGACCCACTCGCGGTGCCGGCGCTCGAGCAGAGCGCGGTTCCCGCTCGTCGATAATCCTTGCTCGTTGAGTTCGCGGCGGAGCTGGGCGTCTTTGAGCATCGAGTAGTTGAGGGCTGGGAGGCGGTCGGGAGGGGGGTGTGGGTGGGGTGTGGTTGTTGTTGAGGACGGGAATGGCGTTGATGTTGCTGTATTTATTGTAGTTGTAGTTGTAGTTGTAGGCCCGAAGACGCTGGGTTTCGTCCTTGGTCTGCCGGGACCGCGCCGCACTGGTGGAGGATCGGGTTGAGCCTCGCCCGGACACGAGGTGTCGATGTGGCGGTCGACTTGCACGGCTTTCATGCGCCGCCAGCAGATGGGGCACGCGACTAGCCCGTCGTCAGGCTCGGGCTCGGGAATATACGCTTCCTGGCGCCCCATCTCGTCCATGCTCCGCGTGTTGCTTGTGCGCGCAGAGGAGCGCAACCTCTTGCTCGAGCGCTGCTGGCCGCTGCTATCGTGTGCACTGCCCATCGGCAAATAATCCCCATCCCCATCCCCGTCCCCGTCCTCCTCGTCCTCCATAATCACATCATCGACTCTTCTTTTCGTCTGAGTCTGCGGTGGCGGCGGTGGTGGCTGGCGCGCAA
The DNA here is from genome assembly GCA_022453515.1 of Astrocystis sublimbata. NCBI lineage: Eukaryota > Fungi > Ascomycota > Sordariomycetes > Xylariales > Xylariaceae > Astrocystis > Astrocystis sublimbata. Next base: position 127,689 of record JAJNNY010000048.1, on the reverse strand, counting down.
ACCCAAGGACTTGGGCTCGCGCATTCGTAAAGGCGGCAACGACCTCCTCCATGGACCAGTTGCTGCGCAGCTTCATCTCCTGCTCGCCCGCGCGACATAAGGGGCATTTCCCGTCGGAGGAGAGGGCGCGGCGGATGCAGAGCGAGCAGAAGGTGTGGTTGCACGAGGTCAACATGGGCGTGCGGTAGAAGTCTTTGCAGATCTGGCAGCGCAGGGCGGCTTCGACGGCGGCGAGCCCCGAGAGAGGGGTGGTGAGCCAGTCCGTCGAGTCAGCGACGCTGTCGAAGCCGTCGTTGGGCATCGTGGGCGTCGAGGTAGGTGTCTCAAGCCTGAGGCGTGGTCCGGTACGTTGAATCGTGTGAATGGTGTAGTTGCTGAGGTGAAAAGGATCGCTTGGGTTTCGGGTATTTGGTAGTGTCTGTGGTTGGTATGATGTTTCCAGCAGTCGTGGTGTCCTTCGCTGCGGTCTCGCCGCGAATTTGACGCCTTTCAGGTTTGTATGTACATGTAAGAGACTGTTTGGCTCAAAGACAACAATTGACTTTGCACAAGGGATGTTCATTCACGTCTTTCAATGGCGTTGAACGCGCCTACCCGAAAATGTACATGCGCATCCTGCAGGGGTCAGAATTAGGTACGCTTGCGAGTCTAATTGTAAGCCAGATCCTACAGGTACATCTTTCTCTCGACATAGTACATTGTTGACCTGCGGACACAGGCATTGCCGACACGTCACCTGCTATGGGAGAGCCAGTACCGGACAGGGGTGTCACCCGCAGACTGGATGCCTGTCTACTAGCATGTGCCCCACCACTTAACGCGTCCAGCCCGTCGGAACGCGCTCATCAACCACCAAAAGTTACTGACTCGACGACTGCTCTGAGTCCGAATCTCATCCAAAATATCCAGCCCGAAAGCCCCAAATTCAGAACAGTCAACAAAAGATCAGAGAAAGCACACATATTCTCGTATGCTACGCCCTCATGCACTCTTCTAATTTATAATCAACCACTCCCTCGAGTCCTTCAAAATGGACGACTACAAACAATATCTGGCCCAGAAGCTCTTCACCGAGGACCAGCTCGTAAGTTGCCATGCGTCCCAATATGCCCGATGCTTGCCCTACTAACTTACCGCTCAGGTCACATATCGCCTGCTGAGCCGAGCTCTAGGCATCCATGTAAACCGTGCGAAAGAGTAAGCTCATCCCTTTCTATCACTACGACCTTGGATCTCGCTACTCTCACACCCTGCAGACAGACACTAATGGCGGGCTTGCAGAATGCTCTACGACTTCCACAAATGGCAGAACGAGAAGAAGCCCAGCGCCGTCTATGCGACCTACGTCGTCTACGGCACCAAGAGCAGCAGACCAGCCAAGCCGGAGACGGACGGCGAAGACGTCGAGATGACCGACTCGCAGATGTCCGTGGATGATGCATTTGACGCTCCCTATATCGATATGGTGCCTAGCTACACGCTGTCTTTGGTGAGGCAAGAGGATTTAGATGGTGAGTTTTCATTTTCAACTTATGAGTTTCAGTAGATAGCAGACTGGACTAGACTGCACTCGACTAACACACCACACCCCCACAGAGGCACTATCGCAATACACCGAAGTGACCGCCATCCACGTCTACAGCCTGGCGCCACACCCCCTCAAGGACCTGCAGATCCTCACCGACGTCGGCAAGCAGGTCAAGAAGCTCAGCAAGCCCGACCGCGACCTCAAGCCCGCCAAGATCTACGGCACCATCGTCAACCACAGCATGGTGCGGCGCGAGCGGCGCAAGGCCTCTCCCAAGCCTGCCGTCGTCAAACCAGAAACAACAACGCCCGCCGTGAAGCCAGAGCCAGAGAAACCGAAGCCGAAAACCGCCGCCGAGCGACTCGCTGCAGCGGCCGCGGCCAAGAAGCCCGTGCCGGCCGCTGCGTCGCTGAAGCGGCAGGGGTCTTCGGGCATCGGGCAGATGTTCGCCAAGGCGGCTGCGAATCCGAAGAAGTTGAAAAAGGCAGAGGAAGTTCCTGCGAAGAATAAAAAGGAAGAAGAAGCCACGGGAGCCATGTCCGATGACGGCGAGGACGATTCCACGGAGCCGATGGAGGGCGTCAAGAAGACGTCGGACGAGGCTAGCGGCACGGCGCGGGCAGCGCGCAAGGCCCGCGAGGCGGAGCTGCAAGCAATGATGGAGGAGAGCGATGAAGAAGAAGAAGAGAAGGAGGAGGCGGATCCGATGGATGATGAGCCGGAGCCGGAGCCGGAAGCGGAGGTGGAGGCGGAGATGGAGGTAGAGACAGATGCTAAGGGTGGCAACGGGAAGCAAGAATCAGACGAGAAGGAGGAGCAAGAGGTCGTCGCGGGCCGAAGACGGGGGCGGCGTCGCGTGACGAAGAAGAAGCAGATCATGGACGAGAAGGGATACCTCGTCACCATCCAGGAGCAAGGGTGGGAGTCCTTCTCCGAAGACGAGGCGCCACCGCCGAAACCGAAGATCGAGGTGAAGCCGAAGCCGAAGCAGGAGGAAACGACAGCAGCAGCAGCTGTCAAGTCGGAACCAGCTGCTGGTGGTGGGAAGGGGAAGAAAAGCGCTGCTGCAAAAGGCGGACAGGCTGGACAGGGAAATATCATGTCTTTCTTCTCGAAGAAGTGAGTTAGTTACCTACCCAAGGCTAAGGGATTGGTAGTCGCGGGAGCTGTTTTGCTCTGGTTTGGTGATTTCCTGCCATTTCATGCACGATTAAGCATCATCGAATATCTAGAGGAAGTTAAAGAGGCAGTGAGAAAGGAGGGGGGGAGAAAGAAAGAAGGACGTAAAGCTACTTAGATATTGCTATCATATGGCTAGCAGCAAACAGCGCAAGAAAGCAATGCGATGAGTTGTAACATCTGCATAGGAAGACGTCTCACGACAAATTCTCGAGATAGAGAGCAGTGTCAATTGCTGCAATTTACTAATATTCACCTACCTACCACTAACGAAACACTGCATGCTGGTCCTCGGCGACAATCCTTTTGTTCACAGCATGAAGCTTAGGGAGTAGATACTTAAGTAGCTAACCTTGTGATACTGCAATATCTTCAAGAGGGGAAAGAGTAGACAACACAGCACGATACCTTTATACTCGCCACGAGGGAAAATCGATAAATTACTTCTGCGCAGTCTTCTAAAACTCATATGAACTTGCCAAAGTATACAACCACATCAACTCACTCAGGCTTTTGAAGCCAGATCGAGTTACACATTGTCCGAGAAGTATTCTGCTCACACATTTGGATATACTCCCAATAGAAGGAGATTGCTGATCCTCCTTGTACTAATCCAGACACAATGCCTGTAAGTTGTATCCTAGGTTCTTGTCCTTGTCGGAGAACAGCAGCCTAGAATAGCACAATGGATGGTGGGCGCACAGACCCGCACACAATGAATCGAGCTGAATTGGGGTAAAAGAAACAAACCATCGATCACCGCCATTTCCTCCTTCACACATACAATTCGAATACAGCTTCACACCTTTATTTTCCAGAAAAATTTCGTTATTAACTGGGCAGCATCATCTGAAGCAAGCACCACTTCTTATACAAGATGTAACAATCTTCTATTATCGACCTTGGCAATCTGTGGAAAAAATGCTACTCTGAGTCTAAACCATGTCCTCTGTGTCTGAGAGGAGTGTCTCCTCCATCGCCCAATACAATGCAACCGATGAACCCTCCCAAATGCCATGAAAGCCCTTCATAAGTACCAATGCGCCGAGCCGTCCTCCTCCGCTGCCCATGCTGTGGATCTGGAGCAGAGTTAGGCTGAACACTACCTGCCTGCCTGTCAACAACTTGACAAGGCCGTCTTCGGCCAGGGTGGGATGCAAGTGAAATCAAAATCGAAATGTCCAGATCGGGTACATGGTCATGAGAAGGTCATCGTCATCAATCACCCGGTAACCGTTCGCAGCGACGCGGTGGGTGTAGGACCTAATGATGGCCGGTGTCTGACTTGACCGAGGCGACCATGAGTCATGACTCAAATATGGATACAAGAAGAGAAGAAGGAGAAAAAAAAATCAAATAGTGTTGGCCATGAAGGGCACCATCCGAGCAACCCAACACCAAACACACAACGCTCCGCTAATGAAAACAGAAATGGCCGACCGTCCATCCATCCATCCATCTAAAAGATGACAATGATGGGGGATTTATGCAAGCAAAAGCCGCAAACAAACAAGATATCGCAACCTCGAAGGACTTAAAAGAGGCATCTATACAAGCTCGAAACCCTCGTCCTCGACAAGCGCCGGCTCTTCCGGAGCCGACGCAGCCGCCCTGCCGCGGTGGACATCCTTGAGGGCCTTCCGGCCTTTCACCGAATCGCCATTGTAGTCGAGAATATCATACTCCTTCTCGACCAGCTTCTCCGTGGCCCGCGTGTTCGTCTTGACAAAGACGTCGAGAGGCAAGGGCTTTCCGGGACTCTCCGTCTTATCGAAGCTGTACAGGAAGTCGTCGTCGGAGTTTTCTTGCTTGCTGCTCCGCTGGGTCTGGAAAGGGGCCGGAGCGGTCGGGAGGAGGTCGCGGAGCGAGGAGGACATGTTGGCGGGGTCGCGGAGCTCGACGAGGGGTGCCGACTTCTGCTTCCAGGGCACCTCGAGGGGCTTGTACCGCTGATAGGACATGTGGACTTTGGTGACGTTGGGAAAGCGGTAGTGTTTGCCGCTATTGTTGATCGGTCAGTACTTCAGCTGGACCCAGCGGACAACACACGACGCCGAGCGGCCGACCGACGGTTATGCCTTACTTGGGTGCGGGCCAAGGACGGCCCTTCTCCTGTGGCTCTTCCGACACTCCGAAATCAGGCGACTCGGATCGTACACCGGGAGCGGCACGCATGCCTCGGGCCCATTTGTGGTTGTGGTCCTTCACTCGCTTCGTCTCGTGGGCGTTGCTTCGCATATCGCGGCTCTGGTCGAACGCCATTGTGTGGTTATGAAGTGTGAAGTATGGAGAAATATTGATGACAATGATTCTCTCTCAAGAAACACTCGAGAGGCAAGGGATGTGCCACTGCGGTCTAGCTAGGGTCCAATGTCCCTACAAGTCGTACTCTCTTCTCTATGGCGACAATGCTGAAGCACCTCGGCGGAATCTTGTGGAACGGGCCGGCGGTGGTGGGATCTCAATCTATTCTAGATGGATATAGAACGCAACGTAATGGATAGAAGCTGACGGGTTTCGGATTGATGATCCGAAGGTGTGGGTTGTAGGGTTATACAAGAAAGAGGAAAAGGAAGGAAGAGAAGAGCAGATGGATGATATGATCTATGAAGAACGAGCTTGGGGGAACAGGAGGTGGGTGGAAGAGGTCCTCTGGAGGGGTCCCAGTCCGGTGGTTGTGGAGGGGAAGGCGGAAAGGGGCAATCAACAGTGGTGTCAGTGTCAGGTCTAATCACGCGGCGTGCGGATGACGCCCAGGCAACGAACGAGGCAGGTGTTGCTTGTGCCTGTTGTTTTGTTACGGCGTCACTGCTGTTTGCGAAGCCGGAGGCTGCTTTTGGCGTGGTTGTTTGATAAGGACGAGGATTCGTCGGACAATCGGGATGATGATCAAAGGGAAAAGCTACGTGCAGGCACTGTGCAAGGGGACAAAGGTTGATAAGGTACGGTCGAAGCTTGACAATCAGGGGACAAGAGACGCAAATACACAATGTCAAGTGACGCGAGGCTCGTGACGGGGAGTGGCTTTTGTCTCGTTCTGCGGCACAGTGAGGACTGCTCAAGTATTTAATGGATGTAATAGGTAAGAAGGGGTCGAGGGGCCTATGACATCGATATGAGACCGGGTGTGAGAACTCTCCGTTATTTATTAATCACGGTCAACAACAGTAAGTGAGCAAGCTCCAATCGGCAAGGGAAATGGATGGGAAACAGGAGAACTGGCACGGCATAACAGTCACAGGCCCTTTACTACTTTACCTAAAGTACCTCAGGGAAGTGACGAGGCATCGGACCTGCTTCGCGCAATGGATTGATTGCGCTGACCGTGTGACTCAGATAAGACCTGACTGACGCAAGAGCCGAGGCCTGCCTGCCGAGCCTGGCTGCCTGGAGAACAGCATGGGAAATCCAGGGCGCAGCCATTCCTGCGCCATGGCCACCACTTGATTGGCCGCTTCTTCAGGGGTGCCTTAGCGTCGCTGGCGTTATCGATTGGACACTAAGACACGGCTAAGACCGTCTTGACCCTGCGGTTGCTAAGTACCAAGTACTATTCTATCTGCCATGATGCGACGGTCTCGGCCATGTGACTACTCTGCGGGCAGCCGTTGGCACTAATCTGCTCGAGCCGACTCAGATTCCTGAGCCAATGATCTGGCAGCGAGGTGGATGTGAGTGGGCTCGTAGATGTCGTTGGCTCGCGAACTCACGTCTCTCTTTACGTTGATGGCTATTATTCTTCCTCCGAATGACCGGTAGCCTCCCTCATATGTCAACATATACGAAAAGAGTCGTACGTTTGCCGTAACTACCACAATAACAAATGTAGCATGTGTATTCCATCTATGCACCGGTTTGCCGCACATGTATGTATGAATTAGTCGTCTTACATGATCAATATTACGTGCTTTGATTCCTCATGTCCGTCCGACCTTGATGGTTAATAAATATCAACTTGACTGGAATCAATCACACCACGACATAGATGCACTGTGTATACAAAAATCAACTGCTGCTATTCGACAGGAACTATTACTCCTATTACTCCTGAAACTAAATCAAATCGCTGCACCTGTGGTTTACACAGCATTGTGATCAATGCTAATGCTAATGCCAATGGTGTGTTGCTATTGCTATGGTGCATGTAAGTGGTACCTAAGTACACCCTTGGTAAGGTGTAAGTGGTCTGCAGAGAGCAGATTGTTTCAGTGACTTGCTGCAGGACCCGAAACCCGGGACTCTACGCTTTGAATCAGCCCGCTAAGCCTCCGCTTCTGATAAGCCCACGAGAGCGAATCAGGGGCCCCATGTGCGATTGTTCGCTCCATCACCATGTGTGACCCCCGTCCGGGCTTCTCTGTACGGGGTGACGGGGGTGGGGTACAGTAGCTATCGTCGTCGATTGCTGCATGCAAGACATTGAAGCATCCCATACGTTTATGCCCCGCGTTCGCCCGTGTCTGTCCGTCTGTCGGCACGCGGCATCTATTGCAGCGATACTGTACGTACATACATACATACATCCATGCATGTCTTTATCGGAAAACATTGACCCTTCTATCCTATTTTGTCCGGTATCTGTTTACTTCCAGCAAAGGGATACCTATTCGGGTGACGGGAATGCGCTATTGGAAGTCCAGGTGAGAGATAACGAGGTAACAACGACAGCGAGATCATCAGGCCCAACCTGCAGACATCTGAGCTAACATAGGCAAGCCGTGATTTAAGCCTTCTCCAACCCCTTTCTCAATATCGACTTATGCATCCCTCCCTCCCTCTCTTTCTCTCTTATCTTCTAATATTAGGATCTGAGGTCCAACGATAGGTAGACGGGTTAAGCGATGGACTGAGACTCAAAACAGACTAGGTACTGACCTGGCCTACTCGACTGACTCGCCCATGCGCCTCACCTTAGCTCAGCTCAGGTCCTGAATGACATTACCTCATAGACTACTTCCTCCAAACTTGGAAGTATGTAAGTGTGGGTGTGACCACGGGATACCGCAGCGCCTCAAGCCATGCGCGTCACGTCCCGGAAAGTGGCGGATGTCCATGATCCCCACCCAGGATCCTTATGTGCATGTGTATGGAAGTATGTTCAGCGGGCGGCCGCCACGTCCCATATTCCACTGATCTGGCGACGCCTGGAATCCACTAGCCCACGCTTATGCGCATGAAACTGTGTACATCCATCCAGTAGGTAAATAGGCACTGGGATCGCGAGCCAACGGCATGGCAACCAGTAGGTAGTTTGTAATCATCTTTGGTACGTCATCATCCGCATATCAGGATACACGACATCGAAATCCGCATAGGATTGATTGATGATGCCTCCATCGTCATCATCTAGAACAGACACGACACGACACGACAAGACCTCCTCTTCCAGGGATATGATGAACCGTTTTTGCCTCCGTTTCCGGTCACTCTTGTGTCTGGTGCCAGATTGACGTGTTACCCTCATCAAGCAGTATAGTAGGTAGGATATTGAGCTAATAGGTAATTATGTGAAAGAATCGTAGTGTTTCCTAGGACGTCCGACGCGAATATTGACCCCCCAGCGTGAGGTTGAGACGGTGACGGTGATGGTAGCGCCTTGATTGTGGCTAAGAGGCCCTTTTTTCCTCGTGGGTTTCGCTGTGAATAAAGAAACCAGACTTTCCCATTACTGAAATCGGTCATATCCGCTAGGTCGACACTCAGCTCGTCAGGCACGGGCAGACGAAGATCGGACTGTTGTGTTGTTGAAAGTGCAGCCTATGTAAGGTCTTGTCGCAGTAAGGACCTGGATGTCCATGATCGGGAAAACTCCTGCTGTATCTGCTGACATGCTTTTCGAAGAGATGCAACCTATTGTTTTCTGTCTTTTTTTGTTCCTGCTTGGTAGAAGTCTGCTGTCTTTTTTTTTTTGCCAGTTTATTCTGCGCTTTCTAGTTTCATGGCATAGTGTAGACGTGATGCCGAGCTCGTCGCAGGGCACGAGTGTTAGTGGAATAATAGCCATGAATGACCTTCCCATCATAGACAATGCCGTTATTCTGCATTTCAGCTGAATCGATCTTGAGCTGATGCTACCTAATGATAACACTCTGTCCAAGTACGCCACATTGAGCTTATCATTGAGGGCTTGATTCACACATCTGCCACCTTATGTAATCTAGGACTTGCTTCCTAGATGGTAAAAATGTAGGTGCTGTCTTTGCGGGGTATGAGTAACAAACTGCCTTCTGTTTCAACTCTATGCTATTGACACTCCTTCAAGATGCGGCTACTTAATGTGCACTCATTCGAGATCGAGGAGTTTTACGACCCACCAGAATACGCTATCCTTTCCCATACATGGGATAAGGTGGAAGTAACTCTGCAGCAATGGCAGTCAAGCCCGACCGATGTGCGTAGAGCATATCAGAAAGCAGCAGGTTCGGCGAGATTGGCGGCACAGGACGGCTTCGCATATGTCTGGATCGACACAATTTGTATCGACAAAACAAGCAGTGCAGAACTACAAGAAGCTATCAACTCCATGTTTAGTTGGTACGAAGATGCCGGAGTATGCTATGCATATTTGTCGGATGTTCACTTTGTCCCGGGATCCATCGATGCAAATCTAAATCTTGTAGACGCGATTCGCAGAAGCAAGTGGTTCACGCGTGGTTGGACTCTTCAAGAGCTGATCGCGCCTTCCAAGCTGCTATTCTACTCACATGAATGGAACAAGATCAATGGGAGGAACGAGCTAGGCGATTTAATATCTCAGATTACAGGCATCAGACGGGAGTATCTTTGGTGTGAGCAGCACTCGGAGCCAGAACGCGCGAGAACATTTCCGATCAGGAAGTTATCATCTAAATCTGCACCTGTTGCGGAGCGGCTTTCATGGGCGTCCAATCGAGTTACGACCCGTCCAGAAGATATCGCGTACTGCCTACTAGGTCTTCTCGAGATCAACATGCCTCTTTTATACGGTGAAAAGGGCAAGGCGTGGATCAGACTGCAGAAGGAGCTCGTTGCAGTTTCGGATGATGAATCAATATTTGCATGGGTTATGATGCCTCAGCTCGAGGCGCTTATTAGAGACCAATACCCGGGCAGATATTCGCCTCTTATCAGGTTCGGTCCGAACAAAATTAGTAGTGGGCTGGATATCGAAACAGGCCCTCGGACAAGACTGGCCTCCTTAGTGAGAACGGGGTGGACCCAACCCAAAGGCTCGACAATGTTTGCTCCAGATCCTGTGAACTTTTATGGCTGGACATACCACTCTCAATTTAAATCCAGGATGATGAAGCTTCCGTACTCGATAACTAATGGTGGTGTCCGCATGCAACTCCCTCTGTTGCGTTTGGGTACAGGAACCCCATCATGTTACCTCGCTAGGCTGCAATGCCGCCCTACCTGGGATCAATTCACTGATGTGGTTCTCATAAGATCATCTATGGTTCGAACGTCAGATACCTGCACGCGGGACAGTTGTTGGTTTCTCGGCAGCCGAATCGAGGTGGAGTCCAGGTACCTCGAATTTGACTCCGCTGCACATGTATATCTAGAAGATGTCGTCGCAGATGAGCAACAACAGCTCATGAAAGAACCCAGCGCCAACTTCTATGGGTTTTGGATTGTGTTTCCCAAAGGGATAGGTTTTTGTACCATCAGAGATGAAGACTGGACCCGGAAAAATCCTAGTGCTTGCGCCTATGATGCGCTAGGTCTATATGGCTTCAACACAGAGTCGAAACAATACGCCTATCGTAGCTCACTCATGCTCAGGCGCGTAGATGGCAAAATTAGTTTTGAGCTCAACTTCGGCATCGAGTTTCACAAAGACGGCGGGGTAACTTGGACTTACGACATCATCACCAAGTCGCTCGTTGAGACGCCTGCAAACCTCCTTGAAAGAATCCGCGGTAGTGCAGGGTCCTGCAGGGCTCATCGAGACATTCCTACCTCACAGTTGAGAGATCACGCCGACGTAGCTAACAGCGACAAGCGGAGTCTAATATATGTCTCATTTGGGGGCTTGAATGTTTCCTCTTGGCCAAATGGCCCTCACATTCGGATGGTGTACATCACATTCAAAGACAACAACGAACTAAGGCACAGCATGTCAAGATATGACTGCGGTTGCGGTTGCTATACGTTTTCAAATGCTACTGAAACTCAATTGGACGCTTTTTTAAAGCCGAAATGAATTTCAATGGATAGCTTGAAAAAAAAGAATATAATCACAACCGATTCTACTATAGACGAACAACTAGGTGCAAGGAAAGGGCAAGCGTCGTGCGCTCGCTAGACGTCTCAATAAGGGTTAAAACATTATATAAGCCTACGTTTAAGCTTTTTATATCCGATTATCTTTGACTCTTTAACCACGAGCTTCAATAACTGCAGCATCATGGGAATTATCATGCGTTAGGGTGGAAGCACCTATATACCCAAGAAGACTAGGTATGTAGACCCGTAGTGTCGACCGATACTTGGGACCTCGCCGCCGCGGCGCCTTTATACCGCCAAACGACTGTCTCGACCCTTCGAAGCCACACAAGCAGTCCATCCTCGTAAGGGACCGTCTACTACACACACACGCACACATCGCCGAACACGGGCCCATAGTGCAGGGCCAACGGAAACGGTTAACTATCTATCAGGTGTCACGGTAGCAAGGGCTTCACTACGATCTAGGGGCTCCCCTATAGGGGCTGTTTGGGCTGCTAGATCTGTATACATAAGGGCTGGGCGACTCCCACTGAATAGGAGAGCCCAGGAATCAATAGAATTGACACCTGACCCCTACTATTCTACTTCACTACTAGGCCACTGCTATATTCCTTCACTCTGGTGCAAAAACACTGGACGCTATTACGCGTGTCTTAATGCTACATAATAATTATCGGCTAATTATCTCTATCACAGCGCTATAATGTCGGAATACCTATAGGACTATGTTCCAAGGCACGCCGTACATGTATATTATGAAGATAGCCCACCACGTCGTGTACTCCTAGGGAGGTCAGAAGCTTGTATCTTCAGCTCTAGAAATTCCATCCATCTTTAGTTATCCATGTTAAAACGGACGATGCCACGATTCTGTGTCGGCCAGGCACGAAATGACCTCCTAACCGCAACCTACGGAGTATTATACTTAGTATACCTATATATAGACTAGTCTTCTAGCCCTAGATAGAAAAACGAGGCTTCCTCTCTTCGTGAAATAGCAAAAGTCATTTACTGGAATTCCTTCAACTAGCGAAAATTACAACACACGGGGTACTAAGCTTTCCAAAGGTTATGATAGCATATAGATAGATAGAATCTATGCTTGTCAACAAGGTCAACAGGCCTAGTGTCCTGCGTGCAGGGGCAAATGGCCATAAAAAAATTTACAACCAAAAACAACACCACGATCCAACCATAGGAGACCCACGGGCATCCAACAAAATCCCATCGTCCCCAAGATAGACAAGTACGGTTCAGTAACTGACAAATTAAACAGCATCATTATCACAATCCCGCAAAGACTCAAAGTGTCATTATCAGCATAATCCAAGACTTGACTTCATTCCGTCGTGATAATATTATCTTAAAAATCTGCCATCTAAACGGGTCAACCGAAGTCATCCTTTGCGCCACTCGGGTCTTTTTCCCGCTTGCGTGCGCTTTCTAAGTCTTGCTTCATGGTGTCCGCCTTCGGCGGTATCCTCTCGTCCGACTCGTCGCTATCTTCATCTTCATCTTCATCACTATCCTCCTCCTCATCGTCATCTTCTTCATCTTCGTCTTCCTCCCCCTCATCGTCTTCATCTTCATCGTCTTCCTCCTCCTCCTCTTCTTCCTCGTCGTCATCTTCATCATCATCATCCTCCTCCTCCTCATCACTATCATCTTCACTTTCAACCTTTTTTACCTCATCCTTCCCCTTAACCTCACTCACTTCCCCAACAGCACCAACCTGCCCCCTAAGAGGCGCACTCTCCAGACCTGCCGCCGCGGCCCCGCCGGCAAACGCCAACGAGCTCACTCCTCTCCGCACCTTTGTATCAAGCGCCTCGCTACTCTCCTCCACCACCTCTTCTTCAATCTCCCTCTCCTTTACCACCTCTCTTCCCCCGCTCTTCTCTTCATGCGGTCCCTCCCCATCCTCATCCTCCTCCTCCTCCTCCTCTTCCTCATCCTCCTCCCCCCCAGCAGCAACCCTCTCCATCTCCGCCCTCTCATCCAACTCCCTCCCAATGCCCCCCATAAACCCACTCGCAAACCCAAACCCATCAATCCCATTTCCACCCCCACTCCTCACCCCCTCTTCATCATCTTTCAACGCCGGCAAATCCAGCTCCGCATAAGTCTGCCTCGCCTCATTAAGACACCGTCGACTCTGCGCGCACTTCCCCTGCGCCAACCACGTCTCAGCCGCAAGCGTGCTCCACAGCGCCGATTTCCTCTTCCTAGACCCCCAGCCCTGGGATCCAATGCCATCTTTGCTCGCATAACACACAGCCAGGCGCTCCTTGAGCAGCGCGTCGCCGACAGGTCCGAGGATCTTGGATTCGAGCAGCCGGATGCCCCAGCGGGCGGCGTCATCGACGCTGGACCCGCCGCGCAGGCGCAGGAGCTCGAGGCCGAGCGCCAGGGAGCGCAGGGCGCCGTAGGGCGCCGTGCAGCGCGTGAGGTACGAGTAGAAGGCGGCCTCGAGCATGGCGTCGATGGTCTCGGCGCGCGTCTTGGAGGATATGTTCTGCGGCAGCAGCAGCATGCTGATGGCGCCCATCTCGTTCGCCGCCGCGTGGTACCGCCACGCCTTGTCGTTGTTGAAGTCGCCGCGCAGGATCTCGTAGACGCTGTGCGCGAGCTTCCAGTCGCGCAGCATGAATGCGTAGTCGGCCAGTTTCCGCATGATGGCCTCGGGGGTCTCGGATGTGTAGAATCCTAGCGTGTCGTAGTTGCTTCCGGAGCTGGACCCGGAACCCGAGGAGCGGGAGTTGGATCCGAATCCCCATCGCCGGGTGAGGCCTACGAAGCGGCCTGCCAACCCCTTTCTTTTGGAGGCGACTTGGTCGTTCCAGAGGGACACGTTGCGCTCCATGGTGGGTATTATGGACTGCATGGCCATCTCGCGGATGAAGGTGCGTATGGCGGTGGCGTCGGACTCGAAGATGTACTTGGTAGGGTCCTCATAGTCTTCATTTTCCTCGCTCCGCCTGAGCTCGGCGAGCTCTTCGGCGGCCGACATCCACTCGCATCGCGGCAGGCGTATGCTGTCATCGTCGGTGGCCAGGCTCCGCGTGCCGCGTATGCGCAGCAGGTGGCAGTGCAGGCCGAGGTTGCGCTTCATCTGGTCGAACAGTGACATGGACCGTGTGATGTCGTCCTTCTCCTCGTCGTGCACCAGCACGTAGTAGCGTAGAAACTCGCCGTTAATCCAGGTCGGTAGACGTTTGTCGCCTGTGCTTGACTCGGTGTACAGACGCCGCAGCGTCTCGATCGGGGCCTGGTTCCGCGAACTTATCGCTATGACGCAAGCAACTGGGTGTGCGAATGTTTCGTGTGGCGTCAACTGCAAACCCGAGAGCAGTCTGCGGAGGTATAGCGAGTAGTATGGTGAGGGTACTTCGGTCCCTATCTTGTGGTTGGTAGTAGGACTGAGCGGGGTGCCGAAGAAAGAGCCCTCGGCGTAGGTAAGGTGTCTGTTCACGACGGCTTCGACCTCGGCGATGGTGTTGCCAGCTCTCGAGGAGGGTGTGGGCTCGCCCGGCTTCTGTGATGCTCCGTTCATTCTCGGACCCTGGGGGCTCCGGAGACCAGCTGTGTTTGGCTCGGGGTGCGCCAGGCCCTCGCCGAAGCGGGTGAAATGCAACGAGTAGTCTTCATAGGTACGGCTCGAGCCGTTGCTATCGCGTATTATGACCTTGCCCTGGACGCGCTCGCCGAAGGGCCGCAGTAGCTCCCAGAGCCCACGGCCGAAGCCCTTCTCGGCCAACAAGACATCGGTGTCGTCCGAGGTGTAGATGGCAACGTGGGGCACGAAGGCTCGAAGAATGAGGTTCAGGGGATCGCCAGGGCCGTCACCAGCGCGGGCAGCCAAGGCAAAGGCATTGTTGGGGCTGCTACCAAAGACGGAGCCTTCGGTGGTGCGGGCGGACAGCGGACGGCCGATGGGGGATTGTGAGCGGGAGGCGGGCGGCGAGAAGGTGGAAGCGTAGAGCGAGGCGGCGGTGGGGTTCGAATGTCGGTAGGGCAGAGAGACCTCGGACTGGGAGAGAGATACAGGCACGGTGTTGCCGAGGGACTGTCGAGTCTTGCTCGTGGGTCTCTTCAGGGCGGCCGAGGCAACCAGGGGAGGGGTCGAGATGCGTTGCGTCGGCGCATCATGGTTGAAGGACTGCATGGGTTATGTCGAGGGGGGAAGGCCCCGGGCCGGAGAGGAAGTCGTCGTCGTTGTCGTCGTCTTCGACCAAGCGCTGGCGGCTTTGCGCATTGGTGATCGACAAGGCGGCTCTATGCACTGCGGAAGAGCCGGCGTGGTGGCTATTACGGTGTGGTGGTGCGGTGGTGTAGTGGGATGAGCGGGATGAGTGGGATTTTGTGTGTAATTGCGTAGCTGCTGCTGAATCCCTGGAGAATGTCGGGCTGTAGATGTGATATAACCCCTAGCAGTGCAACTGCATGTTGCTTACTCGAACATTCGGGTACCACTTCTGAGTTGGGTATCGAATCTGACAGTTGTCGAATATTATGTACAATTCTAGAATTCGATGGTGTAAGAGGCCCGTAACGGGCCAACGTCTTTAGGGTGTCGAGGCGTTGGGTTGTCAAGGTTGCCCGCCCTAAATATAATTAGCCCAGGTACAGCACCCCCTGTATTGGGAGGCTGTTTAGGTGCTCACCCAGGCACGCCAGGGCCAGGTTGGGTATCGATCTATTACTCTTGTATTGGCCAAAGTACGTCACATGCATTGATTGATTCAACATTGGGCCTCATTTCGCCGACTCTTCTGTTACAATGTTATTGTATATTTTGATTTACAATTTTTATGTATCAATATTAACCGTCTTCACACCTCGACCATGTGATATCGAGTGACTTAACATGAAGACTCACACCCAACATGTGAACTGTTGTGTCCCATCTTGTCATCCATGTAACCTGTTTTCATGTCGAATTTACGAAAGTGTGATCAACACTCATATCTATTATAATTGATAGATTTCAGACGGTTACACGAGTTACCACTTCGTTAGTAGGTCAGTTGAGTATCTCTCAAAAGATGAGATGAAAAAAACCATTGATCAGCCACATGCACCGAACCCGTGTGGAAATAAACAATGATCTCTACTCATGGTTTTGACATGGCCATCCTAATGCCCCTATGTTCTAAACAGATTATATCCGAACTAGATACGCACTCAGAATCTCCTCTCTGAAGGACCGATATCTATGACCCGTGATGCCCCAATTTCCTCCATGCGCCCAAATACTTAAATCAATTCTGAATCATACACCGTCTGTCTTTCTCTTCCCAGCGTCATCCATACCATGGCATCTCATAGAATGTATGCATCTGGTAGCCATACTTATAATTGATCTCTTGATGCCCATCTCGGCATGCTCGGGTATTCGGCTTAAGGCATCAAGTCACTGGACACCAAGCGCTCTCCCTGATGCTGCTGGCAGCTGTGGCTTACACACCCAAAGTCCTTCATTACACACTACTCTTCCCTAGTTAGCGACGAAACGCTTTTCATTCCTCAAGGCGGCGGGCCCTGGTCCCGCCCTAGAATCCCATATGGACCAGTAGGTAATGACCGATTGATTGATCAAGACAGTCTCTGCGGCTGAAAGGGCGCACACTGTCGATTCCACGTCTCGTCGCAGACTCTCCGCATCAGTCTCCGCGGCGCGTTCCGGCCCGTGAAGAGCTCGAACACCTCCATGGCCATCTCGGACACGACCTCCAAGCCGTCGATAAGCACCCACGACGTGTTGCCCTCTTCGCGCATCTTGCGGATCTGGATGATCAGAGGGGTGATGAGGGGTTCATACGCCAACTAGTCCGATTCAATTAGCATGATGCCTACGTACTCTTACGCGGTCGGCGTTGACCTTGGAATGAGCTTGGGGGAAAAAAAGAACTTACCTCTATCACGACCCCACCAGTAGAACTGAGCAGCCACTGCGGCGGCATCGTGAACTCCACAGCCGGCTCGTCGTCGATGCCGAACGAAGGGATACATGACAGGATGATCGTGGGCTGGAGATAGCCTATGGGCCAAGGGTCCTTCGACGAATGCATGACCTGACAGATGCCCCCTTCTTTCTCAATCAACTTGTGTTGCCTCGCGTACGCATTAAAATGCGCCGCAACCGCTTCCGCCTTTTCTATCGTCCGATTAAATATGAATATCTTGCGGCACCCCAGCTTGATCAACGCGTAGATGGCGGCGCGCGCCATGCCGCCCGCGCCGATGATCAGTCCCGTGGTCCACGACGGCCGGATCGAGTTCCGCGGGCTGATGGCCCGACGCAGACAGGTCGCTATCGAGCTCCAGTCCGTGTTGTCGCCGTAGAACTTATCCGTCACCCCAGCCTGGTTGCGCGCATTCGCGTGGTCGAGAATCGAAGAGGTGCTCCCGCGAAGGGGTATTAGGGTATTTACCGCACCGATGGCAGTGGCGTGGAAGCTGAGGTAATCGACGTGGGATGTGATGGCCACCTTGAACGGCGGCGTGAGCGCGGCGCCTCCGAAGTTGGGATCCCGTCGAAGCCGATCGAGTTCCTCCATTGTGGTGCAGCGCTTCGCTTCAAAGGTGTGCGGCATCATGTAATGTTCAAAAGCCGCCCTGTGCATGGCAGGCGAAGCCGAGTAGTATATGTTGGCCCCTACTGCGTAGAAGTTGAGCGGCTGCAGCCATCCTCTTCGGAAGAAAGTCCGGATGGATCCACGGGCGGTGGTGACCCCGACCATCTGTTCGCGGCTGGATTTGTCTAGTAGTTCGTGGCCGCTTGGGTTCAGACTTATTCCCTGGAATGGACTGACGACTCCAAAGACGGAGTAATCGAAAGCGACAAGATGGGGCTTGGGCTCGGGGAGAGCCGCGATTTTTTCCATGAATTTTTGTCGCCGTATATCATCTCGGTTGCCTGCACAGAACCTTGCGATCCGCACAATATGGCAGCCCAGTTGTTGGGCATGCACGTATCGCTCGTAAAAGACATTGTCGTCCCAATGCGGAGCACTGAACCCTTTGATCACATAATTGCCGATGATCTTGGTCCGGCCGCGTAAAGTCAGGATTCTCTGAACAAGGTCCTCGCTCCTTTCGAGGTCGAGACTGAGATAATCAACACCGAGTCGGAGACCATGCACCATCAACTCAAAATCTGTGGTATCCCTCTCTTTCAAGTCTCTGCGGCGTTCTTCTCGCGGTATTTCCTCGACGTTGTATACTATTGGTATATCGAGCTTCCGTCTCAAGAGGGCTACCTGTGTGGCTATGAAATCGAACATATTATTCGGCCATGTATCAATAATCAACTCCACCATTTCAGCAGGGGCCTCCAATTGTGCCAAGTCTCTTTCCGGGCTAAGTAGGGCTGAAAGCCGGAGGTTCATGACGAACGTGTACGGGCGATGCTCGGGCGGGATTGCCTTGACCGAAAAGGGGTTCTGTACCCAAGTTCGTGTAAGGGTTTGCCCAGAGATATGATCAAGGAAGTCGTTGAATTCCCGCTTAACGTGAATTAATCTTGCAGAGTGGGCAGATGCAGAGCGCAATGGCGATTCCCCGTCAGCTTGGCCATCCGGGCTGGTGTCCAGAACATTGAAGTACTCGAAGTTGCAGAATTCCCGATGCTTCTGGTCCTGCATCAACAATGGCTCGGCTTCAGAGGCCGGAAGCTCGAGGATCTTGTATAGATCTTCTTTATCCCGGTGAACATATATCACTGGGTTCGTCTCAGCATATGCGTACAGCACAGCTTGCGTCTCTTGCGAGAGAGTCGCAGTACTGCATTCGATGACACAGTTGGTGCGATTCGTATCCAGCACCTGCGTCAGGAGTGTGGCCGTTGTGCTGTTGAACGTGTCGCGTCCATATTTCGTAAGGAACGTCGTCCTGTTGCAGCCTGTAAACTTCTCGAAATAGTAGTCCTCGGTAAGAAGCCTGCGACCTAGAGACTTGGCAGCTATGAAGCCCAGAGTTCTCTTTCCCGCCCCACGACATCCTACCAGCACGATGGAGGCATCTGATGGGAAGAGTCTGTGGTTCGCCCTGGTTGGCGCGATTAAGGTTTCAGTTCCAGCTGAGCCATATTGAGCGGTTCTCATGGCGATTCGTACGTCGTCCCGACGGTTTCCCAATGAGAGTTGGTGTATGACCCTTCGCCTTCCGTACTGCTTCTCCCTGCTACTTTATGTAATGTGTCTCCAGATGCGCGACAGATTGGATCCCGCCCAAACGGGCCTACCAATGGCAATGTTCGACTCGCTGCAGAGATGCAACGACGTATGCGTAAAAATGATTGTTTGATAGGGGTAATTTTGGTATGCTCTCACCAAATTGATTCAACAGAGAAAAACACACAATCTTCGGTGGTAGTAAAACTGACCGAAAGATCACGGTTTGCGATGCGCATCGGTCGAGGCTAGAACGCTCAACAATACCTTCAAAGGCTCTGAGCTACGGTCTCGCTTGGTAACGTCTACTCTGTGTAAAGCATTATTTCGGCGGGCGACAGGAAGGGATAACATGACATGCGTGGATCCCGACAAAAATACGTGAAGATTCGCTACCGCAGTTCGGTGAGCCTTTTAACCATAGGTCAGAGTAGGTCGACAGTGGGAAGGTTGAACTTACTGGATGGTGGGTCGTGTGGCACGCTGCACGGCAAGCGTCGTCGGCAGGGTGGTGGAAAGATTGGCCCATCGCGGCATGCGGGTGTTTGTTTGATCTGAAGGTCCTCGCTGCTCAGGCCCGTCCAGGCGTTGCCAGGTCCAGCTATCTCGAAGGGGCATGGATCGGCTGGCGTGCCCAGCCACAGTTCGGTAGTGGAAAGTGGAAAGGCCACTCCCGTCCGGTCCTGCCCGTCTCGCGCGAGTCGACAGTGCGTGCACAAGCCACATCGCGACTCGACTTCCTCTTTACCCCGGGGGCCAGGGTAGGTGCCTACCCAGGGAGGTGATAAGTGATACCTCCCGCCTGAGGCGCCACGCAAAATAGATGAGACAGTCTTCGTACTTTAGAGATATTCTACTTGATTACCTAACAGGTAACTATTATAAGCTATATAAGTCATTAACTATCTTTGATAAGTCTCATATAATCACATAATACTTGAATGATAAACACTTCACATTGTCCAATAGACTTATATATACGTGCAAATGGTTAATCACTTAGTACACTGAGAAGCAACTCATTTATTCTATGTACCGCTTCGCCTCCCAGACGTGCGAGGCATGCTAAGTAGCCGAGACATCTCCCCCGAAGCCACCTAGCCGTGCACCTGACCGTGCGTTTATTGATAGCCCAGATAACCAACCTAACTTGAAACTCGACTCCCGAGCAATGTCGCAACGCCAGCCAAATGCCCAATCAATTCCTGGATAGCAGCTCGACATGTACGAGTATCTCTGCGCCGTCTCAAAACGCACCCCGTCGGCGAAGCATCATCCAGTCTCAGTCTCCCCGGTACCACCACCAACCCAGCTACTAGGCTCGCTAGGCTAGCAGCATTGCCAAGTGTCCGCTCTGACTAAGCCGCATATACCCTCCCATGAGAGTAGCATTGTTGTTGCAAATCGCTATTCGTAAACTTGCGCGTCGTCGTCGCTCTAGCCACTCATAGAGCACGGCAATACGTCTGTCTGTCTCATAGACTGTTCTTATCGTTGCTTTTCGCCCCCGCAGACGCGCTGGCCAATCTGGCCGCAATACTGAACTGAACAGTCTTCGGACGCCGGAGACCTGGCGGTGGCAGCGTGGGTCCCCGTCGGTCATCTCACACTGCCGCGGAGGATATGAGCGATGGTGAGAGCGATGATGGCAGGCGGGCGGCCAAGAAGCGCAAGGCGAGCCGGGCCTGTGACCGCTGCAATTCTCAACACCAGCCTTGCGACAACGCCACCCCCAAGTGTAGCGTGTGTGTTCGCGCTGGGACCGAGTGCACATACAACAGGCCAGTCCGCAAGCGAGGGCCGCGCAGTGGCTATACCGGCCAGAACGGCGAACGTCTGTGGGCCATAGTGCTCCAGGCCCGGCCCGACGTCGAGGATCTCGTATTACAGGTGCTCCGCAGTGGCAACTACGGCGCCACCGGCATTCCCAATCTGGCCTTCTATCGGAACAACGACAACCAAGCGGAATTGGTAAGCCGGTTCAACGAGAGCCGCCTTGGCCGATTTCTGCAAAATGGCGAGTCGGCCGATCTGAATCTTCCGCCGCTGGGTCAGGAGCCACCTGCTCTCCCGTCCTTCGACCAATCTCGCAGTGAGACTGGAAATCTCAAACAAAATGATGGTGTAGGAAAACAGCCATCAGCTCTGCCTCATATGTCGAACCATCGGAGAATATCTTCCAACTCAGGCTCGGCTTCGGGCTCAGTCAATCCCCATGGCCCTCCTCAAAACCCCGGAGACATATATCTCCAGAGCCAGGATATCCGCAGACGCGTGGCTGATTCGCCGCAAGACCAACGACGCGGCTTCGACGCTACTAGCTATCAAGGGTCTCCAGCTATGCAAAATACCCCCTTTGGGTCAAATAGTTCAGTGACAAGTTACCATGAACCGAGACCGCCCATACCCGAGGCAGCAACGCCAGCAAACATGCTCGATTTCGGCTCAATGGCGGGCGCGCCGCGGCCCGCATTTCAAAGCGTTAATATGAACAATAACAAAGCAGGTTACCAAGACTTTCAAGCAGCTTATCAATCTCGATGGCAAGTAGATCGGATCTCCTTACATCCAAAGTGCGATAGCGATAACAAGGCTAACCAATCAGGCTCGACTCGGTGCCTCGAGAAACTCTACTTAATCTTGGGTTCGCCCCTGGGGAAGGAATGCAAGACGACTTTTTCGAGCTTTGCGCCAATCCTGACCCCATAGATTCCACGCCTACCAATTTCATGGATGATCAAGGAGAGGACGAAGAGGCGATATGGCGCCGTTTAGTCTTGAAAGGAAGGTTTACATGAAAATCACATGTCGAACCACGATGCCAGAGAAATGACGAGTTCCTAAGCCATGTCATTCGCCTTCGCCGCCGAAACTATTCGACCCGCATACAATGTAAAGGTATTTTCAGCTCACGAGTCTGGTACGGACAGTTCTAATGCTGCATATCAGAATGGCAGATCAGGCTCGGAAGAGGGCTTGGGAGTATGTCATGTTCCGCCCGACCTGTACCTTTATGTATGACTGTTGCCTAGCCCATCCCACGAATCACTCGAGTCACTCAGGATGATCATATGTATCCCTCCTGGACGAGTACGTGGAGCTCTCTGTCGTCATTTCAAAAGAAGCCCTTTGGCAAAAAGTCGATGCATACAGACTCGCTACCGCCGTGGCGATTGTCGCATTCTGCCTGACAGTTACATTTTTGCCCGTACCGAAAGAGTCTAGGGGTAGCTCTGGTACTCCGCGCTGATTAGATGCGTTGGGAGTGTATATACGTGGCAAGCATAACGAGTTATGGGCACCTGAATTCGCGGGAAAAGAAGGCCTCATTTAGCATGTTGATGGAACAACAACACTGATACCCTTACTTATAAGAGTCACAAACACTGCGTCACGCTGGTAGAAGCCAATGCTCACGAAGCACTGATGTTTGAAATGAGATTTAAAATCACGGCCGTTGAACCGGTTGTTGCATGCATTTGTGGCACTGCATACATGTCAGGGCAGAGTCCAGAACGGCGTGGGATGTGTTACAATAGATGACTTGGATATCATGAAAGGGATTCAGATAGGATATTACGGAAGGAGATGCGTAGTAGTTAGCTTCTTTGGTTAAGATGTTGAACGCCCTATACCAGGTAAGTACCTACCTAGGTTAGGTAGGTATTCGAAGACATGACGCTCTTTCCACAAATAGGCAGATTGGCCTAGCTCTTGCTTCAACCTGAAGGCCGCTCCT
This sequence comes from Astrocystis sublimbata, assembly GCA_022453515.1. Lineage (NCBI taxonomy): Eukaryota > Fungi > Ascomycota > Sordariomycetes > Xylariales > Xylariaceae > Astrocystis > Astrocystis sublimbata. Next base: position 104,855 of record JAJNNY010000048.1, on the reverse strand, counting down.
TCCCAACACGATTGACCAGGTCCACTGCCTGTTAAAAACCTGGATCCTGCTCTCCTGCTCCTCCTCTCCTCCTCTCCTTCTTCTCCTTGACGAACGCACCAGCAGTAGCTGCAGCAACAACAGCAACAGCAACAGAAACAGCAGCAACAACAGCAACAGCAGCAGCAGCAACAACAGCAAGAGCAAGAGCAACAACAGCAACAGCAAAAGCACCAGCACCAGCAGCAACAACAGCAACAACAGCATCGTCGTCGTCGTCATCACCATCATCATCACCATCATCACCATCACCACTGCCACCATGTCCACCCCAAGCCGCACCAGCAGCAACAGCAACAGCGGCAGCGGCAGCAACGGCAACGGCAATGGCAACGGCAACAGCAATGGCAACAACAACGGCAACGGCAACGGCAACGGCAATGGCAACAGCAACAGCGACAGCGCCCGCCTCGCCGCCATCAACGCCCGCCTTGCCGACGCCGCCGCTTCGGCGCTGGAGCGCCGCGCGTGCCCGACCTGCCCGGGCTGGTCCGAGGTCTGCGCCTTGAAGGGCCCGCCGGCCGGGGCGGGTGCCGCTTTCACCGGCGGTTTGGCTGCCGGTCTCATCATCGGCATCGTCGTCGGCATCGCGGGCCTCATGGCTCTGCTGTATAGACTGCCGTCGGTTGTCCTCGCCGCCGAGGAGGAGGAAGAGAAGAAGAAGGAGAAAGAGAAGGAGAATAATTAGCTTTTTCTATTGCTAAGAATAAACCACACATTTTGCTAATTGTCCTTAATCACGTAATAATTGTGACATAATATGCTAACTATATTTAAATAAGTCCTGTATAATCAGATAATAATGAAATAATAAACACTTTATACTATTCTATAGATCTATATTTGTGTTATAGAATGCCCCTGCCCCCTCTGGCTGGCACAATAATAATGTTTCTGCCCCAGTAGTGAAGATTTTATGTTCAGGCTGAGCCCCACCGTAACAATGCCCATGCGAGAAATGCCACTGCCAGCGTTAAGGGAATCGATATCCACCAGAATATAGAGAATAGGGGCGTGCCTCGGACCAACCAGGCGCCCTCTTCGAGCTCCGTGAGAAACAGCTGGCTGCCAATCACCGTCCCCACTGCTGTTGCTGGTAGAAACAGAACCGTGATCGCGGCAATAATCTTCATCGCGCGAGAGTCTTGGAGCAGTAACATCGAGTCACTGAGCGTGACAACGTTGAAGGCCAAGCCGATCGCGTTGTCGATCCTCTTCGACAGGCTGTCTAGCCGTATCTTGGTAGACCTGAATAGCGACCGTCGGTACGTGAGGCTTGATACGAGCTGCGTCGGTAGATTTACAGTCGTCGATGTGGTGCTGGTGCTGGTGCTAGAGGATTCGTTCTTGAAGGCTGAACGCCGGCTACCGAGCTCGGACATTATTCCGTCGACTAACAACTGACAAGATTCTACCGCCTCGCCGAGATAGACTATATGTTTTGCCAAGTTATGCAGCCCGCAGAATTTGACTTTACTGCTATCAAGTCTCTTTCCAGGCTCGTTGGCTAGCATCAATGTACGCTGTGGTTCAGGTCAGTCATTGGTAACCCAGGTACTATTGTCATAAAATTGCTGTTGCTTACATGCTCTAGAGGGCCAAAAACGTTGTTCATATTCCAAACATTCTGATCGACTTCGCGCCAGAGACCATCTAGGATCAAGTCAAGGAGGGTGTACGGCTCAGCTACCGCGCGGCCAATAGATGCGCCATGTATAAAATCTTCAAGCCGTTCTCGAACGCGCGGGGTCGCTCCAAAACAGGCAAGCGTCGTGCAACCGTCTTCACAGGTCTTCAAAAAGTATCCTGATCGTACCCAGCTATAGTCTGCTTGTGGCAAGGGCAACTGACCGCAAGATCCATATCGTCTTCTCCCAACATCGGACCCCGCATGATAGGTGATCTTCGGGACAGTGTTCACATCTTGCGTAATGGCAATGTTCTTGCAAAGGAAGTGGAACCAGGTCTTCGTCGACAATGAATCCGATATAGCTCCAAAGCTGTGGTTGACCGAATTGACGCGTTCCAAACTGAATGAAGAGGGCACGCCTAGACCTCTAAAGAGCGCGAGAAATGAATCTCGTGTGGTTGTGGCGGGGATGTCTAGAGGAGCAAATCTAGTTTGAATACCCATTAGCCCTCACACTTGAGCATGATATCAACGGGAAAAAAGGAGCTTCATACATAATCCGCAACTGACATGGGGCCAAAAGAAGACTGGGATCGGTCACATTCCGAACCCATTTGCCAGTAGTAGCCCCTATCTTGCCAAGTGGAGTCTCCCATAGATCATATGAGAAATGGTGCCGAAGCCAATAGCCATCGTTGTTCGCAGTGGCCCTCTGCTCGAACTCCCCATGTGGTCGCGACGCTTCTCCCCACAGCATTGCTGAGAGATTTTGCTGAGGAAAATATATGACTTGATTTTTTAGGTATAAATCATGGCTTGCGATCAGGTTGAATGCGTTGGATATCCCTTCAGTCAAAATACAGAACATGATTATATCCCTTATATCTGACATTATCACTTGGCCCTCAAAGCTACTGTAGTATGGTTAAGCTGCTATAATTATCAATCCTTGTCCTCGCATAAACTGAGGTTTATTGTATTAACCACCCACCTAGTTATGATATTTGAAGGATTCAACCGGCCCCGCGGATGCAGGATTTAGGGAATCTATCAAGAACTGAAACAAGCCCCCTAACTGCGCCAGGGTCTTAGGGGCGAATAGCTACATTACATGACGGTGGGGGTCCATTCGGTAGTTCTATCTATGGGCCGCTTCTTGGGGCCTATGTCGGCTGTCATGGTTAGGGTCCAGGTCGTGGTCATTATAGAAACTACATACGCCCTTCTTTAGCAATTTGCAACTCTGAAATTCTCTCCCCCTTGCATAATACGTATCAATGACTTGGCAAATTACATCACGAACCGGATGGAATATATAGTTATATAGGTATGTTAGTACGACATTCCCAGACGTCGGGGGCGTATTTACCACCCAACCCCTCCCCGCCCCCCTTTGTTGTGCTGTTACTATCTTTAGCGGCATCCAGGCCAATTCCGATACGACGTTGTAATTCAGTCAAAAAATAAGGCTGAGAATATGTGAATCCAAGTTGCTGCTGGTGATCGGACAACGGCGTACGCTTCACTGTGTGTGGTCTATATAAAAGGCTCTCATAGCCCATTTTACGTTATTTTTCCGGATGATCGACTTTGACGAAAAAATACAAGCATCCAACTCGGTAGACTCATTCACTGCGACTCCATGGTAAATACAGATGATTACTTTAGATATTTCATACATTTAGGAGGATGGCTAACGACAACTAAAGGACAATCGACACGGAGGGGCATTTGACCCCAACATAGGGAGTCTCCCTCCGAACTTTTCTCACGGCGCTCAACCGTATACCCATCCGATTCCAAGACAGAATCACCATGGTGGTGGCTACATTTCGCACAACATGCAATACGTGGGTGATCCATACATAATGGTATTGATCTAGGACTAACAAGCCCAGTATTCTAGTCCATCACCGCCCGCAGCGGCTGCTCCCGTAGAAGTTCCCTTGGCTTCAAGCACGCCGGCTCCAAATGGTTACCGGCCAGGCAACCTGTCAGGCCCTGTGACATATCAACTACCGCTACAACCGGTACTTACCCTCTGCTTTTTTATGAAATTGTTGTTCCCATGCTAATTTCTCATTCGTAGACTAGCTTGACGGGTAATCAGCATGGATACGGCCATGCACAAGGGCCATCGAAGCAAGGAAGTCTACTTGTAAAGCTACTTCGAAGCTGTATGTGTGCCTAGATACCAAATAACATTATTTTCAGGAGAATCCTGTCACTGGGCAGCGTTATGACTATCGGAAGGATACGCCAATCAACAGTAACCCAATAACTGTGCATGTTGTCGCAGTAGATGATTCGGACGATAAACAAGACGACGTAAGTCATTAACTACACTACCATACACTTCCCCTTATCTCTTTCGTTATTTTCTTGCGTTGTCTCTTCGGGGCGTGAATAAGTGTCTTAGTACTGACACCCCATCCCGATAGCCGCCTCGTCAAATGCGGTTGAAGCTTAAGACATCGGACCACATCGGCGTTACAAAGGGGCTCACCTGGCGCTGGAGACACACGCATCACATAAAACTCCCAGGTTGGACATATGACATGCCTGAGAGCAAGCAGCAAGAGTTTCGGCACCGCGACTTCGTAGGCCGTGTATGCATTGTCCCTCTAGAGGACCGATATCCTCATCACGAAAATGGCGAGCTACGCAAGCTTATTGTGTCGTGTACCGACGAGTTGCTCGAGGGCGAGGACTCGACGACATGGCGTCGGACGTATCTCAGGAACGTGGCCCCTATGAAGGTCCGTATCGCGACCTGGGTCGTCGAGTGCCGACGCGACCCCAGGAGCTGGGAGGATTGGTTGATCCTGCGACTGCGGTACATTCCTGCCTCGATCGCCATGTCTCTCTGTGTACGTTTTTGTCATGTGTCATTCTATGGAACACATGATGCAGACATCAACTAACAACTGTTCACTCGAGTAGTTCTTCAGCCTATCCGGTGGGTGGTAGGATGTGTCCAGCAACTATGCCCCCATCCTTTATCAATTCCATGGCACCGCCAAGGTCTGGAGCAACTACCTCGAGAACGGCACTGCTATAGCACCCCGGTCACTCAGCAATGTGGCCTATCGCGTCCTCAAGCCGCGCCACCTCTGCTTCCTACGAAGTCCACAGAGCAAGGAAATGATGGGCGTCGACGTGCGGTCGGCGAAGGACTGGGAGACCACCGATGGCGCGGGTGCTGCGCTGAGCTACCTGTTCATTGCGTACTCAACGGAGCAGTTCAAGCACAGCTCTGTAGCGGACTCCAAGGCGTTGCACCACATTGCCGAGAGTGCTGCACGTGCAGCAGGGACCTCCTCGTACTGGGTTGCATGCAGTTGCATGCAGTTGCATGAAGGATCCCGATGAGCTGGAAGCCGATGTATGTTTTACTCGTCGCCAACGCTCGCTTTCCCTGGCGAAATGCGCTCACATGCCTAGGTTTACCGCATCTCTGACGTCCTCCGCGGCGCGAAAGAGATGATCATCGTCGTCGGATAGGCCAATGAAGCCGAGCACTTAACCACAGGTCAGCTCCTAGCCCAATGGGGCTCTCGCATGTGGACATTCCCTGAGGTACTCCTAAGCCCGGGCAACGACATCGCCGTGTATACACGGGGCGGCGACATGCGGCGGCCACTACGCATCAGCAAAAACCAGTTTGCCGGCCATGTATGGGCTGATGATGCGATGGACGCGCGGCAACTGCTTGATCACTACTTAGGCAATCTCGAGCTAAGCAGGCTAGAACTGGCCACCATTGCACTCAAATGTCTGTATAAGCGACAACGGGGCCGGCATCTGGATGGTGACCACGCGTATGCGCTGATGGGTCTCTTGAGGCTTAGGCCCCAAATAGACAGCACAGATAGCCAGTTCCAGGCTTTTGCTCGGTGTGTAGACTTTTTTGTTTTAATGATCAAAAAACTTGGGATTGAATGTTGAAGTTTACTGATGTTTGTCTCAGCGTTTCCTTGGCTAACGATTCTGATCGTCTCCTGGAGCGCTACATTTGCACGATGCCAGCGACCACGGATCAGCCGTGGCACGACATGGAGGACGTATATCATTCATCCTTGTGGGATATAGAGCCTTATTGCCAAGTCGCAGCTCTCTGCGAAGACGACACGGTGATCATTGATGGGGCTCGGGGTGCTAGCATCCGGTGGAAGTCGTTTCTCCCTGTCGCTTACAGAACCGGAGCAAGTGTAAGTCGCATTATTTCCATTCACCACTCAGTCATATTCATTTTGAGGTGATGTATTTGTCTATATTCCACCTGGATCCTTTCAAAAACAGAATGCTGACCGACGCAACATAGTGGCGTCGCTTACTCGCCGTGGAATTGATGCACATCAACCTACAAATCTTCTCCCTAGGCTTATTTCTTGTCCATACTAGATGTAACAAGGGCTAGATTTCTAGGGCTTGGAATAGGCTTCAATTTAGCTAATAATTCTCTAGGGCACAAAAGGGTCCATGTCCTCCTAAGGCCTCTACTCCAGGCTGGAGGAATCCCTTCTATTTATGCTCCTTCTGGCAGCCCTTGAGGCCGGCTTTGGACCTTCCTCGGGTCTGCGGCAACGCCTCACTTATGCCTGTTGGCTGTCGCCTGCATACGGAGGTCCTTATGACCTTCTAGATCCGTAGCTCTGATCCAATCATCTATATATTCAGAGGTTTAGGGCGCGTAGGCTTCCTATTTGGGTAGCCCGGAAGTGACCCGTGTGACACTAGACTGCTGGTAGTAGGCATCCTGCTACTTCTCCTATCAAGCTGCATCTGGTTGTATTCGCCGGTCCTGATTCGAACTCAGTATGGGGGTAAGTTGAGGCAGGTACAAGCCGCGCTGTTTGGTTTTGAGGGCTATGTCAATGCAGCGACCATTGAACACGCCATTTTCGGCGGCAACTTTGGTCGCATTGGCTGGAGCACTAACAGTAGCCCCCTGAGCCGCTTCGAGGTCAACGAGTTCGGCGAGAAAGAGGGCATTGACCCGACGAAGGATCCAAAGGTCTGTATGAAGGTTGATCAAGCCAAGAAAGCCGGACCCAAGGACATGCGCGTAAGTCTATCGCCTGACACCGAGTTTTCTCTGATAATTTGTCTCCCTGTTCAGCTGCACTGGGCATATTTTCCGCATGTCTTCAGAAGAGCGCATGCTAACCATTATGAATTTCGTGTCCTAGGTTTTCACCCTCGTTGACACATACAATATGCAGATCACGCTGTTCGAAGCGGTCCGCCCCCCAACAGTCCTTCTTTGCTGTGCAAGCGAGGGCGGCATGCAGCGCGCCATCGGCTGTTCGTATGACTGGACCACACAGTCGATGTATCGCGAGGTCGTCTTACGACTGCCTACCGACACGCTAGATGCGATGGATCGTGTCCCAAGGATACGCATTGGGGTTAAAAGGCCCGAAATTCATGTAAAGCGTACAGTTACTTCAACTGTATAGAATCGTGTAATAAATAGTATAACTGCAACGGGGATGCTATATATTCTAATTTAGTTTGTAGTATGTTAACTGCTCTTGAGTCTTTTTCTTTGATACGGATAGGACTCGATCTATTCAACAGACTACGATCATCAACAGTGATACAAGAAATTTATTAACACGCATCAATTCTCGCGTTCAAGGTTCTTCCATAACGATAGTAGGGAGCACCTTGTACTTATTCCCCGAAAGAATCGTAATCTCATTTCTCCGGGACTCTACGTAAGTACCTGTGTAGGTAGTGATTCGTAAGGTGGAACTAGGCGCATAGGTTTGAAGCGACCCTCACCAACTGAAACTTGACCAATAATAATCACATAATTAAAACAATAGATGTAAGACTATAAGTTCTATCATCTAAGAGCTTTTATACGAATGTTACGATATAAAGTTTCTTTACGTAAGATGAACCAGGGGCAGTTCGTTTCCTTATTAGGCCTGACGTGTGAAGGATTTTGGTATCCTTGTCCAAAGCGTCATTACCCCAGATGGAGGTGGTCAGCAGGCATATGAGTAGGATCTTACGGCCAAGGAGGATCTTACTTAATGCCTGCCGAAGTTCTTAATTCGTACACCGACAACAAAACAAAACAAAACAATGTCTCCAATACACAACCTCCGATTGTGCGACTTGAAATCTGCCCACCTCCACCATGGTCAAATACAACTGCCGTTGGTTCTCACGGACAGGTCTGCTGTCCTCACTTGCGTCAGGGTTCACGTTAGCTAAAGGACAACACGATGCCGCTGGCAATTCTTCATTCGACTATGTCATTGTCGGCGGGGGCACGGCAGGCCTGGTAGTGGCATCGCGATTGTCGGAGGATGCGCGAGTCTCTGTTGCCGTCATTGAGGCTGGGAATTTCGAAAGAGACAATCCACTCGTCACTACCACGACACAAGTTGGATTGGGTAGGGGAACCAGCATTGACTGGCAGTATCTCAGCGTGCCTCAGATATACGCGAATAATCAGAGCCTGCTCTGGAGCGCAGGAAAAGGTCTTGGTGGCTCCAGTCTCATCAACGGAATGACTTACATGCGCCCTTCCAGCTCACAGATGGATCTATGGCCCTCTCTTGGGTTAGAAATCGATTGGAATCTCCTACTGAATTACTCGGCTCGTGGAGAACACTTTCAGATCCCATCGCAAGCTCTCGTCGATCTGGGAGTGGGCTACGAGCCGCTTGCCCACGGTTACGACGGACCTGTTAAAACTTGCATCAGTCCGAACATCTCGACTAGCAACCTTCACGACATCCTCAATGCTACATTCCAAGCTTTAGGAACACCTCCCAGACACGAATTCAACGACGGCGACTTGAGAGGGTTCGGATACCAATCAGCAACAATCGATCGCGATCTTGGCATCAGAGACGATGCAGCTCGGGCATATTACTATCCTTTTGCGGAACGTGACAATCTCGTGGTGATGGTCAATACCACTGCAACTCGGATTTTATGGTCAGAGAATCGCGCCGGCCAGGAGGTCGTCGCTACGGCCATTGAAGTAGTGAACCAACGTGGAGAGACCTCGAGAGTCCAGGCAAACAACGAGATCATACTCTCAGCCGGTGCAATCCGTAGCCCAGCCATCTTGGAACGTTCGGGAGTCGGCAACCCAGCCGTGCTGTCTCGGCAATCCATTGACGTTCGAGTTGATCTGCCCGCCGTGGGCGAGAATTTCCAAGACCAGACTGTGCTTTCCATGTCCGCCACTACGAAACAGAATTTTACGGGATTTCCCGCGTTTGTGGCTCACGCGTCGTTGCAAGATCTACTGGGTCCGAACGCGGAATCGCTTTATGATTCAACACTCGCTAAACTTCCCAAATATGCGGCTATAATTGCGGCGCAGAACGGCGGCGCAAGCAGCGCCGCTGTACAAGAACATCTTCTCCAGACGCAGTTGGATCTGCTGCTGAAGTCCAACACACCGGCGTCAGAAATCGCGCCTATTATGGTTGGTGGCTTGTTCGGTGCCGTTTACTGGCCTCTACAACCACTCAGTCGAGGTAGCATCCACATCAACACCACAAATGCAACTGCACCACCTGCCATCGATGGCAAGTTCTTCCAGTTGGATTTCGATGTCCAAATAGCGGTAGAGACGTCCAAATTCGTTCGTAGGTTCTTGACAACGCCTCCAGTCGCCGACATCATCGACATGAGCTCCCTCGCTCCTGGTTTCGACGTGGTTCCTGAAAATGCGACCGACGAACAGTGGGCGGCGTGGCTAAGGTCGAGTCCCGTGGAACCGAACCTCCACCACTTGGGCACCACTGCTATGTTGCCGAGATCGATGGGCGGAGTAGTCGACAACGATTTCAAAGTGTACGGAACAAAGAACGTGCGCGTCGTCGACTTGGGGGCTCTTCCGTTCCAAGTGGCCGGGCACTCGATGGCTGTACTGTATGGTGTCGCCGAGTGGGCTTCGGAGAAGATCAAAGCCACATTGAGGTTAACCTGATCGTGCTCCCTTGTCAGTTAAAATGCCAGAAGTTCAACAAAAGAGCTTAAGGTACGCCGCAACAGACTTGATCTCCTATTTATAGTTCTATAATAGCCTTTGATTGTCACTTGATCTATGAAGTCATTGGAAGAGAAATGCTCTCTATGGTAGTTCCCTCGCATATAATTATCTTTATATAGATCAAGTGTAGTAACTTCTGAATCAGCTTGTAATAATTATTATATAAGCTGTTAACTGTGTTTAAATAAGTGCTATATAATCAGCTAATAATTAAATAACAAACACTTTATATTATTATTCTATAGATTAATATATCTTTAAGTACCTGAGGTAGGGGTAAACCTTTAACATTCTAACCGAAAAGCCTAACTACTACATATGTCTTTCTGTAATATTCTCCCTGAATCTCTAGACAATTTCGATCGTAGCAGCTTCCGAACCGGCATTTCGATTGATCCGCTGATTTCCTGCCCACCGCCATTGCCTAAAGAGACAATCGGTACTGTTCTCGCTGCCATTACTGCCTACGACATCTTTGAGGTAAGGGTTCTATCAAGTGCCGAGTTAGCAAGAGCATCATAGCGACTCAAGGGGCAACCAGAAGATCGTTGACACCCCTCTGACTTCGTGTTGCTTTCGAGGACACACTAAATGACATCGCAGACGAGTAACTCAGCTCCACTTGTACGTCTTTCGCCCGTGGCCGTTGTGGTGCTCCCAACGGGGTTCCAAGCGTCTTCTTGCTTAGCCTGACTGACCCAACTAAGCAGTAATTAAGTGCCTTGGTTGCTTCTGAGTTGAGATACTCTTCTCTTGGGAACAGGTCAGCCTGTTTCACAAAGTGCACCAAGCGGGAGTGACTTACCTGGCGAGGAAACCCCAGACATATTGTGACCGAGTTTTGCCTTAGGTCTCAATAGAGATTATTTAGGCGAAGTGTAAAAAATACGGATTATAGCAAAGTAAACGCGGCTTGGCTTAGGGACCAAGTGATAGCAAGGTGAAGCGGGCCAATATCAAGGAAGCAATCATTCCGCAAAACTGTGTGATAATAGTTTGAATTAAGCTTTGCATGATAGCTTGCTTATACTTGTAATACTATTAGTATATATGGGAAGGGATGGAAAGTGGTAAGAATATTTGGGGCGACTGGCAGAGTACCATGTAGGTAAACTTCTGTCTTAACGAGTGGGCGGTGCGGCGTTGCCGGTATACATCAATTGAAAATTTCGAGCGAACCAAAACCCACCAGTCCACCCAACAGCCCAACCAAGAAGAAGCAGAAAAACCACAAAATTTATCGCACGAAGTCTCGTAGCATCATCCAGATCATTGAAACTATGATCATTCGTGGTTTTGCGGTGATGAGATTGACCCTCTGTGGTTTTGCGGTAATGGGAAACCTCGGCTTCAACCACTCTGTTCTCAAAATTTGGCTTGAACCCCTCTTTCCACGAAAATGCGTCTATCAGGATGGTCATTTCTTTTTCGTAATTTGCCACAACCCTCGCCAGATCTTCTTGATATTCTGGAGAATCGCTAGCACGATTGCACAAGGCGTTCCTCTTTTGTCTGCCGTATTCTGTCCATATCTTAATCCTCTTCTCCCGAAATTGGTTGTTAAAGAGTTCTAGCTCCCGTTCTTCTGCTGAAATCGGTGGCCCATCGTCGTCAATGATGTCTTCGGTGACGTTCGGGCACGCATCGGTTGCTGTGATAGTGACTTTGCAGCCATGTGTGAAGGCTAGGATCGTGGATCCGTCCTCTGTTTTGGAAGTGGCGAGTGTCATTGTGAATCAGCTGAATAATTGTATAGGTGGGTGGCTGGTCTTTCTTGGTAGGTTGTATGCTAACACAGCGTTGAGACACCTGTTATATATCGTCTCCAGTGGTGTTACTAGTCTATAGTTCAGTGGCATATACAAGAGAATAGCAGCATTATTTATAGATAGCAAGCTAATGAGCTATCGATCGCATTCTCGTATAAGGTAAGTGCTTTACGTAAGCCCGCTACCTCGTGATGATAGCTGAACGAACAACAAAGTTTCTTGATGCGCAGTTATATGCTAAAAGCATAATTAAATTTATAGGGACCGACCTTACGAGACTAAGTTATGTACCCAAGCCTACGCTACTTCCTACGTAAGCTCCGGGGTGTGCATGCACGGGAATCCGGAGGCTTTCTATAACCCTAGTAGAATCCTGTAGAATAGAATAACCAGGGGGGCGCCGACCCCCCCCATTCCACCCAGGCAAGCAGAGGCGAAGATAATTATTTGGCTTAGCTATGGGGGAACATACAGGACCACGCGTTCTCTGGATCCTATGGTCGTATGTATCGATTCTGAAGACTGCATTGGAGTATATCTCAGCAATCAATGACACACATATGGACAAAACGCGTAACATCAAATGCTCCAATCATCAAATGTCCAAGAACGCTTGAGGAACCTCAGGACCTGTTTGTTCGTCAGCTGATTGCAATCTCTTCGCCAGTGCGTCTTCCGACACGTTGTACTTATCTCACTCACCCCAGATATATAGAGTTCCGGGCCCAGCCTGTGAGCGATGCGTCGGTTCATCGGCGTTCACCAAGTCCCCGTCCATATAATGCTCGAAGACGAAACCGCTCGGATCGAACCTGTCATGATGCACGCTATCAGCTTCTCATCTTTGCGCCTAGCCTATAGCCTATGGCCATTTAGGGCTTATTACCAATAGTCAAATAGCTGACTTCCTAGCACATGACGACCGACCCCCCAGCAACTTTTGTACCCCTTCTCGCGCAACCAATCGTGTCCCAACAGCTGCGTATCGAAGTCGTATGTCTCGTAGGACGTGTGATGGACCTTATACGCAGGCCCTCGAGCAATGAAGAAAGAGTGGTGATCAACTTGTTGTTTGCCCCGATCGAAGCGGAAAAAAGCGAGTTGATCGACATTGTTGGCGTCGTGGACGATCTTTTCAACTCATGCGTTTCTTGGTGAGCGTCTGTTTTTGGAACTGCCTGCCAGTGCTTTGCTTTCCTCCACGGCGCCAGATCATGGAAGCCACCACATAGGAGAAGGACAAAATGATACTCGATGAAGAGAGGAAATAGGGGACAAAAGCGAGCAACCATATCCTACCTATCTCCAAGTGACACGAGGATCAAGTTATCATGACTAGGGGCACTAAGAGACAACGAGCAGGAATGGGCTTACATCACTGGCTATGAAGGTGAATCGAGAGGTGTAGAACTCGCATGATTTCTCGAAATCCGTCGTGCGCACGCCGAAGTGGCCCAGCTTGTAGATTGGTGCCGGGCCCTTCTCGAATCGTTTGGTTTCGTTCACGGGTCGGTTCTTCTCCTCTGGCTGTCCATCCGATGACGGAGAGCAATCAGTCAACCAGCGAGCCAGCACCACCTCCCTTTTAAGTTTGCATCAAGTAATTGACCATTCCTGTGTTCAAAACTGTCCAAGGCTTAAGCAACTCACATAATTCACGGCTTCCTGATGCGGAGCGTAGTTCAATGGCTCGACCATCTCCTGCCCGAATAGAAGGTCTATCGGCCAACCGTCGACTGGATCACGGAAAGAGACGCAGTCCCCATGACCGGGCTGGTGAAGCGTGCTAACTCGCTTGGCATCTGGTAGAGTCTCCATCGCAAGATTTAAATCATTTGGTGACTCGACGACGAAGGCGGGGCCTCCGAACGATTCGGTGTCGGACTTCGTCGCTACGAGAATGAAGGGCTCGGGGCCCATGCCGCGGAAATACACTTGCTCTAACTTGCCATCGTGGTTGGTGACTCTTTTTGCCTCGCGAAAGCCGAAGTCGACGAGGAATTGCGTTGCCTCTTCAAGATTGACATAATTGTAGCGGACGTAGGCCAAGCGCACGACCTGGATCTTACCGCCCGAGATAGAAATCACCATTGTATGTTTGAGTTCTGTTTGAGATCTTGATCCCGGCCCATGTACTGTGCAAAGAGAGATTATGCGACGAAGAGGGCAGGTATCGATATGGCTATTACTAAAGTGGAGAGAAAGTGGTTACGAGTGAGAGAGTTAATGACAGTGACGGGAAAGGCAACAGAGATGCTCTTGTCCATCTCGGCTTGAAGCTTCATGCTGTGTAACGATAGCTGGAGGTGGTATGTATCGGACATGGGGAATCCGTTGCGCAACTCGAGTTGGGGTCGATGTCCGTTGTAAAACATGCATTAGGTTCACTATTGCATCTCGTATAGAACCGACCAGAGCTGCTGAACCCAGGGTCTATCTTGTTTTCAAACATTTTTCAAGACCTTATGGGTTCATGCAAGATCGAGTAACACATGAAGCTGTAGAGCTGACAGCCGTCATTTTCGATACTATCTAACGAAGTAAAAGCCATTATAGCTGGGCACTTCAGTCGTATAAGAAGAACTGGGACCCAAGGCATATGCACGTAGGGTTGTAGTCTCCCCACCTCCGCAGGTTCCCCGTTCTTGGCACATACGAGTACCTACATAAAAGGTCAATCGATGTTTGTTAGCTTGACAGAACCTCTTGCTGAGTGTCCCTTCTAGCAAGAGCAGAACATACCTAGGTTTGTAGCATCAGACTTTGAAAAGATTGAAAGAAAAAGACATTGCAATGTAGGTCTTCACAGTAGCGTTAATGTCGGGCTAACGTTAACGCTCTCGTGTTTCCCGTCCGAGAAGATTATCACCGATCAGGCTGCTATCTGATTCCGGTGGTCTTACATTTGAAAAACAAGAAGACATATTTCTTCCTTAGCTCCGAATGTAAACAGCGGTAGAAACAAGGTGAAAAAAAAAAAACAAGCTTGAAGATATAAGAAGGCGGGCAAAAATGGAACGAACAATCAAACTAGTCCCTGGAAATGCAAGAATTCTAGTGGCAGACCTCGCTGCTATTTACAGTAGAAACCCCGCCATAATTCTGGAGGAATATAGCCGCTTGAGTGCGGGGCCATGATGACATCTCAGGGGCTCGAGGGGCATTGAATCTTGCGCAGATCTAGACTTACGTAACATAGCCCATTTATTACAGGTCAGAAACGCCACAACAATACATCCCCAACGAACATAGAACAAAAGCCAACTAATAGATACCCTCTTTTGCACGTCTCGTCCTAGTATAGACATCAAAATCCTCAGAAACAACCCAACCCGCCCCATCCAGAATCCTACAACATCCTCATTCCCATCTCCCCACCTCCGCGACAAAGCTCGACCGACCAACCCCTCCCCCCAAAGATGTCGCGCCGCAAGCTCTCAAAGCAATCAACCAGCACCTCGCTCTCGTCAACATCGACATCGACGATAACGTCCTTCCTGCCCAGCATCCTCACCGACGGCAAGCCGCTGCCGCGCGCCGTCGTCTTCGACCTCGACTACACGCTGTGGCCCTTCTGGGTCGACACGCACGTCTACGCGCCGCTGAAGCCCAACGCGAGCCACAGCGCCTGCACGGACAAGATCGGCGAGTCCTTCGCCTTCTACCGCGACATCCACGGCGTCCTGCACGGCCTGGCCCTGTCGGGCGTGAAGCTGGGCGTCGCCAGCCGCACGCAGGCGCCGGATCTCGCCAGGGACATGCTCAAGTTCCTGCACGTACCGCCCGCGAGCAGCGTTTTGCAATCCGATAACAATACCAATGCCTTCAACGGCGGCAATAACAATAATAACGCTTCTCCGAGCAAGAGTGGTAGCGGGAACAGCAAGCAGGACAAGCCGCGCAAGGCGATAGATTTCTTCGACATGGGGCTGGAGATGTATTCGTCGTCCAAGATCCGGCACTTCGAGGCGCTGCACAAGCGCTCGGGCATCCCGTTTACCGAGATGCTCTTCTTCGACGACGAGAGCAGGAATAAAGATACCGAGACGCTGGGGGTCACCATGTGGCTTGTCCGCGACGGCGTCACGTGGGCAGAGGTCGAGAGCGGGATTCAGGAGTGGAGGCGGAGGAGGGGGGTTGATTAATTGGTGAATTGGCTGACTGACTGACTGACTGACTGGTTCATTGATTAAGCGAGCCATAGGAAGATACCTTCCGCACTTGCATAGTTTGGCGTTCAAGGCGGGATTGTTTTGCGGGACGATGTGGTATTTGCACGACCACAGGTCATAGACAGACATGCTGTTCATACAACATTAGGCGTTGCATTTAAGATATTTTACATAAGAAGAGTTGCCAAGTTGAGGGCAATCCACTATAGCTAATCATCCGCCAGAGCCAAACGGCATGTAAACATCATGTGAATGTGTGTCGGCGCTGCTCCTCCCCCGTCTACTTTATCCAATTGGTATACCGACATTAATCTGCGCATAGCAA
Source organism: Astrocystis sublimbata (assembly GCA_022453515.1). NCBI lineage: Eukaryota > Fungi > Ascomycota > Sordariomycetes > Xylariales > Xylariaceae > Astrocystis > Astrocystis sublimbata. The sequence goes on along the minus strand of JAJNNY010000048.1, from coordinate 88,888 downwards.
CGCGCCCCAATATCTATCCCGTTGTAAGGTGCCAAAATGCTTATTTCTATCCGTGCAAGTTCATCCATGTGTACAGAACACAACTAAGGTGCCTTTGATTCGGTGGCGATGGCGATTGTGTCCGCGACTGTCTTGGAGGATTCATCGGCTTCGGGCTTGGCGTCGGTGATGACCAGACCAGCAACAGCCTCAGCCGTAGACTCATCTGTTGTCGCCTCTGCATCAGTAGCCCTTGGCAGTGCTTCCTTGGGCGCAGTCTCTACAGGCGCAGTGGCTATGGGGGCAGCTGTGGCAGGAACTTGACCGTCTGGGGCGGCCTCTTCTGGTACACCATTTCTTGCAGGATTCTCGGCTGGCGTATGGGCATCGGACCTGGGCGCGAAGGCTTTGGGAACCGTGCACACGCGCACTCGTCTTTCCTGGCCCTTCTGACTGCCCACACCGATACATTCGAGACGGGTCCCGTCCTCAGTGGGCTGCCAATGGCAAGGCCCGGGAGGGAAGTTGGTGAAGCCGTTCTCCCATGTCACTATGTCCTTGATTCCTTGGTCGTAAGCGGGCTCGTCGAAAAAGCTCCACTCGAGCTTACCGCCGTAGGCTTTGGGGATATCCTCAAGCTCCATGAAAGTGGTCAGGACGGGGAGCACATCATGGTCGCTGAGGATGAAGATCTTCGATACGGTGACGGGGTCGAACCATCGCTTGATCCAGCCCCAGACAGTCGAAAAGAAGTACGGCGCGCCGATTATGAAGATTCCTTTTCATCAATGCATGTCAGTCCAATTGGTCTAATACGCATCGCTTTCCCCCCTTCCCTCCTTCTTAGTCATTGTTGGGGGACTCACGATCTAGAGTCTCTGGGTAATGAGCGGTAGCCAGCTGACTGGCAGCCTGCATGTGCGCCTTCAGGTTCCAGAACATGCGCAGACTGACGTGTGAGATGTCGACAATATTGGTGCTGAGCGTGATGGGCGTCTCGGGGTTCTCGCGGTCGGTGCATTCGGACGACAGGGGCTGGGCAAATCTGGTCAGGTTCTCGTACAGCGCAAACAGACGCAATAGCTTGGGCGGCGTCTTTCCGTCTGTCTTGGCCTTGCTGTATGTCGTCTCGGTCGCTTTTTCGTAGTCGGCGACAGCCTTGGAGTCGAGATGCCGGATCTGGAAGACGTAGATCGGGATGCCCCTGCATCGCGGAGATTTGTTAGCCTTCAACGTAGCGCAATGGCGGGAGGCGACAGAGGTGATACGTACCGCTTGTCTCGACGTCCGGTGAAGCGCGGGTACTGCATGCAAGAGCATTGTGAGCCAGTCGTCCTTGGAAACTAGGGGTTTTTAACTTGATGTACCAATTTCCTCGAAGATTCGTACGAGTCGATATCGATGGTGTCATAGAGCTTCTCGATCTCATTGGCGTTTCTAAACTTCTCAGTCTCAGAAAATTGCGTAAATGCGTCCTGCGGCACCCATTTACGAGCGCGCAAGAATCGGCTGGTCCACGGACAACGGGTCAGTATACATTGTTTGTAGAGCCATAATTCGGCAGGGATGCACAGTTCGGGACGCACAGCAACGTGGGATCATCGTGGGACGGCGGCGGGCCCGCCTTGTAAATATCCTTCTCTGCCAAAAGAGTCTTGAATTCTGCCAGCGCCTGTGTCTCGTGTTCGGTGAGATGGCCTAGATGCCCGGACGGATAGCCAACTTCGACGGCGCCGGCCGAGGGCACCCGGCGCATAGAATCGCTGCCCATGGTGGAGGAGGAGAATGAATGTACAAAAGTATGAATTAGGGCCGGTAGGTAATGGCGTGGTCCGTTCTACTCGCGATTCCCGACTAGATGTACTGACAGGTTGCCGACCGAGGAGGGTATTTACAAGATAGTCAACGAGGCTGGTGAAGGGGCAAGCAATGACGAGCTGAGATGATCCAACGGCAGCTTTTTATGACACTTGGATCAAATGTCAGGGCAGTACCTCAAGGGCCGTGAAGATCGACTTACTATCCCGGTACCTTTTGCCCCTGATCGCGTCGGTTAGTATACACTAGTCAGTAGTAGCTGCTGCCAAGCCTCAAGTAGCGTGCTCATTGCTGTTAGCTCTCTCGGCTCTTTTGGCCATTGCGACATTGGAACAATGAGCCATCAGCTTATCTGGAATAACGTGCAGGGGCCGGGCTTGGAGAACGCGTCGATCATCCGCCTAGCGGTCCCAGCGGTCCCAGCCTTGTGGTCGATTCTCCCAGCCCATAGAAGAATATGATAAGTTCCATGATTTTGAAGTGGCCCCCGGACGAAATGGTGTTGTGCCCTCCGACGACGCCCTGAATCATGGCAAAATCTACTGTTCTATGTATACAGCATGTGTACATGGGCCAAATACGACGTGACGTGATCTTAGCCTATCAAGCACCGAGCAATCTGCTTTTGTCGCTGTGTACCGCATATGCAAAGTCGATCGTATCTATATCGATATACCAGACAACTTTTAGTTATCGCGCCCTACCCAAATCCAGGCATGCTAATGCCGCGCTCGTCGGACTTGTCGGGCTAAGCCGATGTCGGGACTACTGGCCCAATCCACCGCTTCGTCTTATACACGCCGCAGGAGGTAATTATGAAGGAGCTCATGCATTGCATTCTTTCCTTTTATATCTGGTAATGCTACTATGCGAGCTATGTCGACTGTCCAAGTACGATTCTGCAGGCTTTCAAGCAAGCTTGGTCAACCCTTCATCATTGAAAGGTGGCGAGCCATTGGCAGGGCTTACGAACATGAAAGTTTCTACCGAGTTGGACATTTACATAGTATGAATGACAATAATCAGTACCATACTGATCGCGAACATCCGCAGGTGGCTCCGGATATACATATCCTTCTAAACTGATTGGTCATCATTTTCGGAATATGATATGTGATACGTAAGTAACTCTTGTCCGCTCACAACGTCCGATGTAGTGTCCGGTGCGATGTCGATGATTTCACCAATCCATTGAAGCCAAAAGCTCAGCTGAGTTAAATCCGGCGCTTCTCCGAGGTCAGCTGGTAGCAGTTATGGCTTGGTATGATCCATAATCCCGGGCACTCGCAGCCGCGGTTTGCCTCCTTCGGTATCCCCTTTTCTTTTCCCCAGATCTGGATCCTATGCTCAAGTGCCTAGATTGTTCAAATTACGCGAGGTCGAGCTCATGATTTGAGACAAACGAACTGAACACGGTGTGACAGGCACAACGTTTCACACTTGGCAACTTCATCCAATTGTAGAGAAATTCACAGCGATTGAGTTTATCGGACTGTCCTCGGTTCTTGGAAGTTCAATGTCGATCGAAGCCACATGCACGGGATACAGCAATGAAATGAGGCGCCCAGCTTGACAGAAGATTTCGGTACAAGCTACGAGGACTTTCGTTACTATTTGCTGTATGACTTAGATGCCAGGTCATTGTACCCCAACATCGTGCGGGGTCCCGGTACGCCCTTTCACAGAAGCGTGTGTCTATAAACCTACACTCTCGTGCCCATTCTCTCTCACAATGAGTTCTTCCTCTTCAGTTCTCATGATACTATGTAATCTGGAAACATGGTTAAATCTTTTCATCATGGCAACAGCAATGGTGGAATCGATCCCCTCATGCGAACGAGGTGTTCCTGGGTCCGTCAATATTCCAATTGCACCATGGCCAGCAACCGCAACAGATTACAAGACAGCCGATGCTAATGCAGTATCAACCGAGATAATTGACTCTCTCAATCAATTGCTAGAGAGGACAGACTACGAAGCTCTCGCAAACCTATTCATTGATAATGGGTACTGGCGCGACCACCTAGGGCTCACCTGGGACTTTCGGACCGCCAAAGGCAAAGAGAAGATCGTGAACCTACTTCAAGGGGGCCATCACCTAGTCAGAGTGGAGATAGATCACTCACCGCCCGGTAATGGACCCCAGATTACGGATCTTCGAGGTTATGACACTATTCACGGCATCCAGTTCTTCATCACTACGACGACCCAGTTTGGCTCTGGGCGGGGTCTCGTGCGTCTTGTGCAAGAATCGGGACAGTGGAAGATATGGACTTTATACGCCACAATGGAAAAGCTCAAGGGATACGAGGAGGCTGTTGGGCCAAATCGTCCAAGTGGTGTTCAGCATGGCGCGCGAGTGGGAAAGAAGAATGTGAGTTACACCCTAAAAATGGCATTCAAACCGCGTCTTTGCGAAGCAAACCTGTCGCACTGATGTTCCCCTGATCTTTGGATAACAATTGCTGATCTGTTGGGTATGGTAGTGGGTTGAGAGAAGACAGATTGAGACGGAATTGAAAGATTGGGAACCCGACGTCCTCGTTGTTGGTAAGTTCTACCACTGACATTACGTGTGCTTGCACTGACACATCCTAGGTTGTGGTCAGGCTGGTCTCTCGATTTCAGCTCGCTTGAAAATGTTACAAGTGCCAACATTGACCATTGATTGTGCGGGTTCGGTCGGTGCTGCCTGGCGTAGCAGATACCATCAATTGGTCTTACATGACCCAGTTTGGTATGACCATAGTGAGTATTACCTTGATCGATTTTCTTATACGATGAGCAATACCAGAAGCGATTATTGTACCTCATCTCTCAATCACTGATTGCCCTGGTGATTGACTTTCTTGGTAACCAGTGCCTTACATCCACTTCCCCGAGACATGGCCTGTGTTCACACCAAAAGACAAGATGGCCGACTTTTTGCAATCATATGCTCATATGCTGGAACTGAATGTATGGACCCAAACGCATCTGAAGAGCAGTGTATGGGATGACACGAAGAAGCAATGGACCGTAGTCCTAGAACGCATCGGCAGTCATGGCATCTCAGAAACGAGAACACTCCACCCAAAGCACATCATTCAAGCAACCGGCCATTCGGGGAAGAGGAACTATCCCAACTTCAAGGGCATGGAGAGCTTCAAAGGAAGTGTGCTCTGCCATTCGTCTGAATTCCGCGAGCCAAAAACCTCTGATGCCGACGGTCGCAAGGCGGTCATCATCGGTTCCTGCAACTCGGCGCTCGACATCGCCCAAGACTACTATGAGAACGGCTACGACGTCACGATTGTCCAGCGGTCATCTACGGCGGTGATTAGTAGCGAAAGCGTCCTGAAACATTTGTTGGGTGGTGTCTACTGCGAAGGAGGCCCGCCGGTCGAAGTTGGGGACCTGATATCTTGGTCCCTTCCTCAGGAGGTGTCGAAAGCGTTCAAGGTCGATGCAACCATACTGGGGATGGATCTTGACAAAGAAACGCATGAGGGATTAAATAGAGCTGGGTTCAAGACCGACAAGGGGCCAATGGACGCCGGCATGTTCTTCAAGTACCTGCAGCGCGGCGGCGGATACTATATCGACGTCGGAACAACCCAGCTGATCATAGATGGCAGCGTGAAGGTCAAGCACGGACACGAAATCGAAGAGATCTTGCCGAATGGCCTGCGACTTGCTGATGGTACGGAGCTGGAGGCCGACGAGATTATCTGCGCAACGGGCTATCAGAACATGCGGACGATGACTGAGGCGATCTTTGGCAGCCAAGTGGCAAGCAAGGTCGGCAATGTCTGGGGTTTCGACGAGGAGGGTGAAACGAGGATCATGTGGCGTCAGAGTGGCCATCCCGGGCTTTGGCTTCACGGTGGTAATCTAGCGATGTGCCGCTACTTCAGTAGGCTCGTAGCTCTGCAGATAAAGGCTCAGCTGGAAGGCCTGACCTCTTAAGAAGTTAGGCTTTCGCTGCTTTGAGGTTGCGAAATGCAGTTGGTGCCTAGAATCTAACATAACGGGGTATGCCGCATGTACCACTAATACTTTTAACTGGAAATGTGAAGCTGATGTGTTCAAAAGCGAACTTTACGTATTGGGATTGAGATGCAGCAGTATGCCATATTGTCAGACAAAAGCAAGGCCTTGCAGCAGATAGTAATAGGTCATTTGATTGAATGCTGCTCTTGCGTTGTGAGGAGTAGTCTTCCTGACATGGGTCCTACATCCGGCCTTCATTTAACCAATAATGCGGGTAACCTCATACCCCCTAAATCTGACAATGTGATTCGAGAATACCTGGGTCCGAAAGTAGTATCAGCGCTGAGCTCGCCGCGCATCAGACTTCTTGTAAGATTGCAAGCAGAAACCAGAGACTCCCGAGCCGCGAAACCAATACAAAGAATCTACTTGATTTCACAGTGAGAGCGCGATGCCGTCAAAGTTCCTCGGCGACTACTCCTGGACCAGGGGGCCCGTGGTCATCAACGCACCGATGGCCGGGTTCGCGGGATCCGCGTTGGCGACAGCCGTGACACAGGCGGGCGGGATCGGGACTATTGGCATGGCAGACGACGTGACGAGGATCGCAACAGAACTAGAAGCCGTCGCAGGCCTGCTCGGCTCCACCCCATCCTCCCGCCCCTCCCTATTCTACCAAGCAACTGGCATCCTGCCAGTCGGTGTCGGCCTACTCCTCTTCCTGACCACACCAGCCACAGTCCTACCCGTTCTCCAGTCCAACCCGCCGGCTTTCGTCTGGCTCTTCGCCGCGCCAACGCTTGCAGACTACGCCCCATGGGTCACCGCCCTGCGCGCCGCGCTCCCGCAGACCCGCATCTGGATCCAGGTTGGCTCGGCCTCCGCCGCGGTCGAAGTCGCGCGCACCGCGGCGCCGGACGTTCTCGTCGTGCAGGGCAGCGATGCCGGCGGGCATGGCTTTGCGCGCGGCGCGAGCGTTATTTCGCTTCTGCCTGAGATCGCTAACCGTCTTCACAATGACTCCGGCGTGAAGGAAGGAACGTTACTAGTCGCAGCCGGCGGCATCGTCGAGGGACGCGGCGCCGCGGCTGCCCTCGCGCTGGGTGCTGAGGGGGTGGTGATGGGGACGAGGTTTCTCGCTGCGCAGGAGACTACCGTCCATCCGGCCTACCGCGCCGCCATCCTAGCTGCCTCCGACGGCGCCCTCGATACTGTCCGTGCGCCAGTCTTTGATTCACTGCGTGGTCCCACGATCTGGCCGCCTCTATATGACGGTCGCGCTATCGCTTCACAGAGTTATGTCGAGTGGACACAGGGCGTCGATATCGACACTATTCGTTGGCGGTGTGCGGAGGCTGCTGCCCGCGACGACCGTGGTTATTCCGATCGCGTGGCTGTCTGGGCTGGCGCGGGCGTGGCGCTGGTGAATGAGGTGCAGTCGACGGATGACATTGTGAGTTCTGTGAGAGAGGGGGCGAAGAAGGCCTTGAGAGCGGCAATAACGGGGATGTAGAAGTTGATGGTCGGGTATAATTACGTTGCGTTGCTCAGCTACGTACCTTAGATCCTGAGGTTTATTGAAGCTTAAGTCCACCAGACTCCCCTAGACCGATGAACCTACAACAGTCTAAGCGCAATACCTCTAGAGCTAGCGATGCGTGATTGTCTCTGACTTCATTCACAGGGAGAGAAAACTAAGTAAGGCGCCCTGATTGTATTGTTAGTTATTTCGGGTATTCGCTGATGGATAGACCAGCTTCGTGGATGTGATTATAAGATATGGTTTCAGTTTGTACTTTATCTTGACGGCAATTGTTTTGAAGATTAAGGGCCATTTACGCCGACGGGGGGATGTTATTTCTCAGACTTGTCTTTTTGAGCGAATGTTGGATGCTTCATCCGTGGCCATCAAGCTGCGAATATGTCAGGCATGCCGAAGAAATCATCAAGCGAGTTAGATAGGTAAGCTATATTCACTTAACATCGTTTCATTTTCTGCGAGATATGAACAATAAGTATCGAGATGATGTTGATCTATAAAGCCACATTGATCAAGGCTGTCAGTACCGCTTAATAGCTCATCCCTACAAGCCATGATCCGCCACCTGCCTTCCTGTCCATCTAAGTGTTTAATATGCATTGGCCAAATTGGATATTCATTCACATGCACCGCTACCCATGATTGCTTTCCGGGATTGAGAGTATGTATCTCCAGATTCTACCTCTGCATAGCGTCGCCTACCGAATATCCGGCCCTGCACTAGCTCCAGCTGTGCTAGAGTCAGGTCATTTAAGTGCCTACTGGAAGTCGCAGCTTCTAGTCGTGTTAACAGCAAACAGGTTTTGTTGGCTATAAATGTCTGCATGCTTACTCATAGTTACCACACAATGCTTGACTCCGGGGCGAAGTCATGGTCTTGATGGGCATATATAAGTTGGACAAGACATTTTACAACCACTTTGGCCCTTATGGTCATGTTTCGTAACATATCAGAATAAGCGGTACAACTCTCATTCATGGCATGATGCTTTGTGGCGCGGTGGCTGTTTCATTCACTTGCTTTGAGAACGTGCAATTGTTGAATTAGCAAGTTGTCGATATCAAGCCAACCTGCAAGGTGGATTGATGTAACCGTTATTTCCGGCATAGTTACAAGGGAGGCACCCTCGGCACCGATTATAAGGACAGACCAGGTAACACCAAGACAAGGGATCTACCTATATCCAGAACTCTTATGACTATGTTATGGCGCTAATGGAGAATCGAGTCAAGACTGCTCCACCACGGTGCCTTGTGTCATGGCGATATTAACTAGTCCGTGGTATTAGACTCAAACTGGCTACCACAATAGTACCATCTGCAGCCGACCGCACTTCGGAGTTTTAATACAGTCCGCTAATCCTTCGACAAAATTACGATTTAAGAGCTGCGACGTATGCAACTTGATGTTGCAATACAAGCAACAAGTTGCGCAATCCGTTCCCCTGGTATCAATAACAACTCACGCACAACATGGCGCAGCAAGGATCTCAATACAAAGGCCCAATAGTCATCGGGGTGAGTGAAATCGGTTCAAATGATTATTCCCATACTTTGGTCAAGTCGCTCAATTGATTTGTCTAGACCGGCCTCCCCAGAACCGGCACAACCTCACTACAAGTGGCCTTCCATGCCCTCGGATTCGCACCATGCTCTCACTTTCGAGGCGATTTCATAAACGACAGTTTCCCCTGGCCCATGGGAAGGCGGTGGCGAGCAGCAATGTATGCGCAGGACAAACAGGAGCGACAGAAAATATTGCATCAGATCTTTGCCGGCCAAGGATTCAAATCATGCACTGATTATCCATCGTCGCTCTTCGTCGAGGACCTGGTCGAGATGTATCCTGATGCCAAGGCAAGTTTCCTGTGTAGACAATCCCCATGCTCAGACGTTACTAACCGCGCAACAGTTTGTTCACTGCGAGCGCTCCTCGCCACAGCTTTGGCGGGACTCTGTCAACGAGAGCATCGGTCGGGCGAATGAATGGGGGTTTTTCTTACCGACATTGCTCTTCCCCGGGGTTGCATTTAACCTGCACCCAATCTTTCGCGCCATGCAAGCCCGAACCCAACGTATGTTGGGGGCCCGCCTGTGGTCGTCTAAAGACGATGTGAGCTTGTACCACGCTCATAACGCGTGGGTCAAGCGAGTTGTGCCAAAAGAAAAGCTTCTGATCTTTAACCCGAAAGATGGTTATCCCGTACTTTGCGACTTCTTGGGACTTCCGATTCCCAAAGACGGCCAGGGGAATGATCTCGTCTACCCTCATGTGAATGACCGAGAAACGATGAACAAGGGCTTCGCCAAAATGCTCCGGGTTGGTCAGGGGATGTGGGCAGTACTGATTGCCGGCGTGGCTTTTGCTCTGAACCGATACGGAGTGGTCGACTTCTCACAGCTATTAAACTATCACCTCAAATGATCTAGCCAAGAGGCTCATCGATGTATTTTATGATTATACTGAACAATGGCCGGCTAGAACAACATTAAGATTCCACTTAAACTGTCACATTTGCAAACATTTAAGAAAGCCCTGTACTAGTTAATAGTAATAACAAGGCCCAGCGGTTACGAGATTCTACCGGCCCCCTGGTACCTTGACGAGGCCGCCCAGTGGGGGCACATCCCTCGAGACCATCAAGGAGGTGTAGAACAAGGTCAAGAGCGAGGGTACCGATGTCCGCGCCATTGTCCCGGCAACCCCACCGGCGCGTCCCTGCCCGAGTCCGACATCAGGTCCGCCGCACCCCCACTATTGTCTCATGCCCAGTTCTCGATATTGCTATGAAAACTTGCCTATCTACAGTGACTTCAGTGACGGTCAAAGTATTTGCATGAATATGACATGGACACGAAGACAAGCCTACCGTCCCAGGGGCTCCTGGTAAGAAATGCTTACCAATCCTTGGTCAAGTACGCATACACCACTTCGGTAGTCTGCATTTGCATTATATCTTCTTGTGATTCTATAACGCAAAGTTTCTTCTGTTGCCTCAACTCTTGTACGCGAGCTGAAATTCCATGTGATTTTTGTCATGGTAGTGTTTTTTCTTGTCACGTTGATGTATTAAATGAAGAAGTCGACAGCAATGACGCTGGATCGTTTCGTGCGCTAATATTTAGAGTTTAGATGTTCTCGTATCTTATCTTTCGATACACAACTGGTCACGATGTACTTGATATGCAAGATATCTGTTAAAAATGAACTCAAATTTGATACATCACTCCCCGCGTGGCTCTTGACTAGGAACCCGGCTGGGTTTAGGAAACTATAAGTGAGCTGGTCCCCCGCAAATGCTTTCCCAATTCCCTCTTCATCTCGCCCAACTCATCTCGCTCCCACAACTCCTCGACAACCGCCATTAATTCCATCGCTGGACCCTGCACAACTGCCCACGATGAAGTTCGCCATCACTATCTTCTCGCTCATGGCTATTGCCATCAGTGCGCAACATATTCTATACCCCCCGATTACTGCTGCTGTACACACGGTTCCTACTCCGCATGTGGAGTCGATGTGCTGGAGATACCCTCGCGGACGCTGTCCGTCCACGCACCCTCCCCCTCACACTCAGGGGACCCCACTTCCGACGTTGAGAAATATCGATGATCCCATTGATGTGCCACCAATGACCCCAAGCATCACCAGTATCCCTTTAGCCCGCAGAGGCGCCATCTCAATCAAGAACGGCACGATCGAGGGTATCCCCAATATGTCGTGGAACGGAACCGTGAAGATGGTGTCCAACTCATCTGCACCGACGCGGGCTGCTGGCTGCCACTGCGAGACCAGCAACGAGAAAGCCTGCCTTACCTGTCCCGGCGTCACGCCTCAGCCCTTCCATCACAGCGGTGCTGCGGTTGTCGGTGATTCGAAAGCTGCTTTCGCTGTGTTCGCGGCTGCGCTTGCGTTCGTAGCTTGGCTATCTTGAACATCGTAACTTGTTGATATTCAAGTGGGTGGGTGGAGGGCTTCCTTCGAAATCATTGATCGCAGATCATCCGGAGCTATTTTCTAGTTGGGATATATTGCGATGATTTCGAAGATAATGACATGATAATATAACGAGATAATGAGATAACGACACAATGATTTAACGTCTATTAATGATGCGAAGACACGAAGACACGAAGAAAAGAAGGCACGACAGCACGACGATATGAAGACACGAAGCCACAAAAATACGAAGACATGAAAGCACGAAGGTACAACGACACGACGAAACGATGAAACGAAGACAACAATAGACCAATAAAACCAAAGAAAAAAAGGAGGGAAAAGGAGTTGGGGGTTCGGCGTTCGGGTTCGATGATAAAATCCAAGAAAAAGGAGGGGAAAAGAGTTGTGGTTCAGCGTTGAGGGTTTATAATCTGCCTCGTATGAATCCACAATGCCCAAGGTTTCGAATTTATGAGGGAGGCCCAGCCCAAAGAACAACAACAACCATAAACTAAGGTGTGCTTGCGGAGTGGGACTCAGCCACAGGAGATGGGAGCCCATCATTTCTTTTTATAAACAACTTTAATTTTCATAATACCATAATAAATGGTTCTGTTCTAATGAGCTTCCTCTTGCGTGTGGGAAGCACAATTATCTTAGCGTGATCTAAGGTCTGAATGTAACATTGTGCGTACAAGCCTTGGTATGGAAACCTCATCTATAACCAACTGCATATGCACTTTCGGTCGGAGTAATCCAACAGCTTGGCTTGGCAGTTTTCGCACGTCACTGATCGCGATCCATTCATAGACAGCCACACATGTTACTCGGTACACCTTGTCCAGCTTTCTCGTCCTTGTTGATCGTAGCTTTGCAGTTACTCCGACTGGTGAGGCAATGCTTGAAAGTGATGCTACCGGATTTCTCGAATTTGATGTGGGTTCAGTTTAATTATCCTTGGGCACTCTGGGATACTGTTTCATTGATATTCTCCCCCTTCTTTATTTCGCATCAGATTTTGGGCTCATGCAAAATAAATATCTTGCAAGATCAGTCCTCTAGCCTCAAGCACTCTATATTAAACGAATCCGGCTTAGTCATGTTACAAAAGCGTATATTTATAAAGTAAAGCAGCGCGCCTAAGATAATTATTATACAACCTTTTCCACAGCAATGATAAGATGCACTCTTTTGTGTGAGCTGAATCGGTTTGTCAACCAGGCCCTTCGAGCTATAGCGGGGCCGATACTAGGAGATAGGGGGCGAGGCGTTAAACAAAATAGATGAGACGGTCTGGCGTACCTTTTAAGCTAACATATAGTAAAGTAAGTATTCTTTTAATTATAGAATAATCATAGAATAACCATCATATAATTAATAAACTATATTTAAATAACTAGTATATAATCAAGGAATAAAATAATAATAAATAGGATATATTACTTTCTAAAGGGGATTTATATTTAATAGGTACTATTAAGAACCTGGAAGTGTCTCATTTATTCTGTGTGGCACCTCGGGGGGCAGCAGGCGGCCGAGAGGGGTCCACACTTAGGTAGATAGGGCAATATCACTCGGAGTCGAATTTCGCCGGTCAATTGCTCCGTCTTCTTTCAAAAAGCTATTTTTAAAGAGGCCCATGTGGCACCGAACCGGGATTTCAGTCGGCAGAAACGTTGAGCTCCCGCCGGTATTGGCCATTTTGTGCATAATAAATCAACACCGACAAAATATGACACTTTTTGGGGGGTTGAATTCTAAATGGCTCAGTAGCATCGCCAGCTGACCCAAAGGGCTGGAACATCCGAATTGGGGAAACACCTGGCTCAGTCTCATCGATGTTTTTGGTTCGTTTAAACCCCGGCCCCGATGCCCCGGACTGCGGAGGAAAGGGGTTACATTGGGCCGCTGACGCCACCTAGTCCCTGGTTCCACAATCAATAATAAGCCTGCATGGTGCAATTTGTCTCCAATGAGAAAACCAAAATTGTTTTTCGCATGCCGTCATATCCAGATCGCGTCCTATCAGCCCGACGCAAGTGTTGCGCGTGAGCAGGCCTTATCATCACTAACAGTGCATCGATTGCAGGTAAGCACATTCGAATTCAGAAGGTAGTATATCAAAGCTGACGGATTCCAGGATGGCGGACAGCCTCTACGCGAACAACTGAGCTTGGTAGTCTTTATGCCTTCTTTTAGGAGACTAGTCGGCGTTTTGCGATATCACAAGACTGAGACTTAAGCACTCGTCTCAGCTGCCACAGGCGGTGTAGAGGGTATCTCTGTTGGGGTTTCTTCGTGGACATTAAAGCTCAAAAAGGAAAAACCGACCGGCTTCATGTGATGGAAAGGAACAGTGCTGCTCATGATGCGCCGGGGCTCCAGTCATCACAGAATTTGTCAAGCATGCGAAAGGGTGTGAGAGCTGGCTATCTGATCAACGTGCGAAATGGTCTCGATGTCGTCTTCGAATCATGGTCGCCCAAGCGGTGAGTAGTGACGCTCCGACCTGGGGCCCCACGCGTTTATATGAAGAGCTCCTAGTCTGATCATCTACGTAGGCCCGGTGGCCTGGGCCTAGGCATGTTTCCAATCGAGCATCAATTTAAACATATTAGCAATATAGATTTTCTAGAGATGATGACACTCTGGGTCCTCGTCACCTTGGCTGCGTGCCTGGTCACTTCTTGGCCATCTCATCTCAAACAACGTCAAGCCAACAGCTGCTCCGTTGATTATTTCGCCGGTATCGCTCCGGCCGGAGTCCGCATAGAGCGCGTGCAGCATGTCACTACCGGTTTCTTCGTCGAAACAGGCAACATCGGCTACCCGACCTTCCCCACCGGCCTGCCGGAGTTATGCGCCGTGATCATCAACAATGTCACCGCCAATTACCGGTTCGGGATGTTCCTCCCGGACGACTGGAACTCGCGCTTTCTTACCCATGGCTCTTATTCGTTCCTGGGAGGCATCAATTGGCTTGAGATGGGCGTCGGCGTGAAATATGGTGCTGTGACCTTGTCGACCGACACGGGCCACAGCTCGGGGCAAGGGGATATCACTTGGGCCGACACGACGCAGAAACAAGTCAACTGGGCATATCAAGCGTTGCAGGGATCGATAGCACTCGGCAAAACGCTTGCTGAAGCGTACTATGATCGCCGTATCGCGTACTCTTATTATACCGGCTGCTCAACAGGAGGACGACAGGGTTTGAAACACATACAGATTGACCCGGATGCATTCGACGGTGCTCTGATAGGAGCGCCTGCATGGGACACGCAGCACTTGATGCCTTGGCTATCACGACTAGCTTTATGGAACTTACCAGAAAGCGCATCCTACAGCATAACTGACGCCGCCCTCTTCTCACGTCTACATGAGGAGGTACTGAAGCAATGCGATGCTCTAGATGGCGTCAAAGACAACATCATCAGCTCTCCGTCTGCATGTAGAGAGGAATTCGACATCAGCAAGGTGAGGTGCGACGTTTCGAGCAACAAGACGTCCTGCTGGAGTAAAGCGCAAACAGAGACAGCGCTCAAGATGTACGCAGACTACGTGACAAGTAATGGAGAGCTTGTGTACAAGGGATCAGAATATGGCAGCGAGACAGAATGGGGGACTTACCTTCTCCCCGCAAACGCTCGCGACGACACTCAAAACGTGAGAAGGAACTTTGACGGCCAATACGAGCGATACTTTATGAACTACGGGACACAATGGCAGACGATGTCGTACAACGATTCCGTCGTAAAAGACGCAGAAGCTTATGATGGGAGCATAGTGCATGCTAGCGCAGACCAATTCGATCTCGGCGCCTTCAGAGAAAAGGGGAAGATCATCATGTACGGCGGCCTAGCGGACAATGTTGTGCCAGTGCAGCACACCACATACTACTACAACCGCACAATTGAGGCAATGGGGAATGTCGACGACTTCTTTCGGTACTTTCAGATTCCTGGAATGAAGCACTGCTGGGGCACGCCCGATAACGTAAAGGCACCCTGGATGATAGGCAGCACAGGGCAGTCGGTGCAGCGACCACCGTATGCCTCCGCGTGGTCTGTCCCGCTCGGTTTCGACGACTCCAAGCACGATGCCCTTCTAGCTCTCATGGACTGGGTGGAAAGGGGGCGGGAAGTCGACCAGATCATCGCGTCTGAGTTCAACTTTACGGATGCGTCGAAGCAAAACATGGTGCTGTATCGACAACGCCCACTCTGCATGTATCCGAAGACAGCGAAATGGAACGGCAAGGGAGATCAGAACGCTGCGGCGAGCTGGTCTTGCAGTTGATGATAACCTCGGTTTGAAGGAAATAGAATTCACCATCTCATGGAACAAGACATATTTTGATCAACGTACATAGATTGATACCAAGCAAGTATTCAGCCTCTTTTGTCAGATATCAATATTATAACATTATATGAGTATGGTATATCAGTCTATCATCAGTTCTGTTCTATCTACATCAGTCTACAGGTAGCGTCTCAAGCGTGAACTAGTCCAAACCCACTGGAAACTCACAGCTTTCCCTTCTCGCCTGGCCTGGGCTGTCGCCGAATAATACCATCCTGGTACATCGAAGCAACGTGGACACCGCGCGGACTCCATATCTTGACATGAACAATGCCTCTCCCCGCCTGCACGCGCGGGAAGCAGGCCTCCTGAACCCACCACTGGTCATCGCCGTCTGAGTAGGTCATAAGAACATCGTCAGGATTCACATGAACGACAAACGACCAGCTCAGCGTCGCCGCGCGCGCGAACTCGTCCCCAAAGCCGGCGTGGTCGCCAATCATGAGCAAACCATTGCGATCAGCAGCGTAGGCGTGCGTGCCAACATGCGCATCGGGGCCTTCGATCGCACACTTCTCGTCCCCTCCTTCATCGCCAGTACTGCTCCCTTGCACGGTCTCCGATGCATCAGTAGTAGGCAGCGGCGCGAGGAGCTTATACAAGACAAGCTCGCGCTTCTCATGGAACGGGCGATCCTTGTTATACGCGCGCATATCCACCTTGCGCATATCCACACCCGGGAATAAGCCCACGGCATTCCTCGCGCCGGGAACGCTGTCCAGCGCAGCCTTGATATCCGTGATTGGCGCCGGATTCCACTCCATCGGTTTTCTCGAGCTCAGGATATCAGCAAACCTGCTCTGCGGCGACGGCTCCTGCGCATCGAACTGCGTGATCCCGCTGGGCCGGAAGGAAACCATGGCGCTGAAGCAGACGGCGCCGAGAGGAAGATCTGCGTCGGCGCGGGGGTAGTGGTCCCCGTCTGGGTTTGTGCTCGCTGATACCGGCTGACGGACCCTTACTAGCAGGTTGGGAAAGGCGCCGTTAGACGAGAGATTCGTCACCTCGTAGATGTAGGGGCGGTCGCCGAGCCCGCCTTCTGAGAAGAAGCCGTGTATTGTCTGCCGAGGAATCAGTTGGCACTCAACCCACTCACTCACTCACTCGCTCAGTCGCGCTTATTCCGCGATTCTTAAATCCGGAATTCCCACGACGTCTTGCGCCATGGTCGGGAATATGCATAAGCTGGGAAGAAGAGGAGAAGAGTAGGAGCTGGCTTACGTGGATGCAAAACTTCTTCTTCTTCCCCCCGCCATCTCGACCCGTCGCGTTCTGCGCAGCCTTCAGCGACAGCGACGCGGCGAGACCAGCTTGGCTGTACACATGGCCTCCGTACGCATTGTGTCCCATGCCGGCGATCTTCGTTTTCTCTGCGAGTATAATAATCTCGTTGCCGGGTAGCCCTGGTCTGCGCCGGCTCATGTAGCGCTTGATAGTCTGTCCGTCCGCATGTCTGTCTGGCAATGAGATGAGACTCATGGCCTCCTGGAATGGGAGTCGGCCATGGCCTGTTCTCACTGCCTCGGCTGTCGGGAATTTCATCTCTGTACTGCGCGTAGCATCCGAATTGAGGCTTGATGAGCCAAGAAGCGTGCCGTTTTCTTGTTTAAAAAAAAGAGAAAAAGAAATCAGAGTGTTGAGGATATTGTCTTTTTGGTATTGTTGAAGTAAAGTCTCACATTCGGCGATATCGAAAACCACTGTTTAATTGCCATCGAGCTAACAGGGGTATGAGCAGGGATATATTTGGGGAAATGGTTCGGAAATGGGTACAACGTGCCCCACTGCTACTGGGATTATACCGAGGCATGCGACGGCCTACCACTCCTCATTGCTTACTGCTCAGGACATTAGAAAGGCAATTCAGTTTGACACTGACATGTATGCTTCAAGTGTGCAGTTAAATATTGCCTAGTTTCATATAGGATCATGTTTAAAATAGGGTTATATTTTTAATCGCGTTTCTTATCTTCAAAGTACTCCGAGACCTAGCTACCGGGCGAGCCGGGGTCGATGGAGTGGTGAAGGCTAAGGTGCCGGTTGGAGTGGCGAATAAAGACACTTCGATCGGCGCTGTAGTCGTGGAAAACATGGACAGTTTTGAAATGGCAATTTGGCGACTATTGCCTGGAAAGCGGTCGACATACTTGCCCAAAGCCAAAATTCAATTACTATTGGAAAACTCCAAACTATAGGCGACAATGTGAGGGTGATGAACGGGGACACTTACACCACTGAACGGGACGACTCCTGGCTTGACTATCGCAGTATTTCTAGCTTTATTGATCTTTTGTTTCCACGATGGATTATCAGGGTTGCTAATAGTATGTACTAGATTCTTTATCTAATGATTCTAATCGAAAAAGCATGTGTCCACAAGTTGCAATCTCGTGTTCACCATAATTGAAGTAAACAGATGCGGGCCTCTACAGCCCAGATCAATGGCACCCCGACACCCTGGGTTCAGCATCCCCCAACGGCACCTCCAGCTTCTCACTATCTTCAGCCCTCCTCTTTTCCTCCTCCTCCAACCTCTCCAACCTCTCCCTCCTCCACCGCGGTCCATTCTTGACAATGACCCAAAGCACAGGCGACGGAAGCGTAAACAGGAGCGCGAGCAGCGTGTAGGCCCAGCCCCTGCCCACTGCGCTGATGAGAGGCTGGATGGCGGCGGTCGCGCCGGCCCCTAGCAGGCAGCGCACCAGGTTATTAGCCGCAGTGGCCGTTGCCGGAGCCCCGGGGTTCGAATCAACGATGAGGAGGTTCATGATCTGGAAGGGCCACGTCACGCAGAGGCCGATGAAGAAGGACAGCACTAGAGGTACGGCGACGCTGACTTGGCGCTCTAGAGCCCAGCCGTAGCCGATCAGAGCTGCTGCCCCGATGAATATCAAAGGGGCTATTATCTGTATGCGTGCCTTTTCTACTGGGAAGTTCGCCACTGTGGACTTTGTTAGCATGCATATTCTAGCGATTCTCAAAAATTTCAAGATTTTTAAGATCATAAATGATGGAGGGAGTGTTGCCAGCACCACAATGGCTCTATCTGAACTCCATCTAGGCCGCAAGAGTTGTGAAATGCGAGATGATGACTTACTGTCGGCGCCACGCTTGCGATCGATCTTGACACCGATCTTCTTGGCAATTCTGCGAAAGTTCCAGTCGGCAATGAAACCTCCGCCGATGGAAGCAATCGTCGTCGCACCTCCGATGGGGAGGTATAGTAAGCCCAGGGTCAGGTCATCGTAACCGTAGATTGCCTTGAATTGAGTGGCCAACGTGGCTGTCACTGTGTTGAAGCCGATGTAGAGGGTCGCGTTGTAGAGGAGGATCATAGCCATGCTGCGAAGGGTTAGTGGTCATTCAATATTGAACCTTAGGCCTATCATCGATGCGACAAGGCCAAAAAGGGGAAAAGTGAGGCAAACGTGATTGAGTGAAGACCTACTTTTTGTTGCGAAACACCTTCAGGGTGTTTAGAGGATTGGGAATTGGTATTTTTTGTTTCGGTTGCCCTTCTCGTGATACGTGTTGGTTGCGAAACCTCAGATAGTCGACTAGGGTCCTATTCCAGCCTTGAGGGGGAACTGATCCATTGCCGACAACTTTGCGTGCTGTTTCCGGCACAGTGAGAATATACTATAGAATTTGATCGTCAGCAACCCTGAATCAATGAAATCGAGTTTCCCTCGAACTTTTTCTTAAAGTCCAATTAAGGATAACTCAAGTGGGCGCAGCTTAATCCCAAAATGAAAAGGCACTTACAGGAACAAGCCATGCCGACGTGAGTATGATCAAGAACCAGAAGATCCAAGGCCAGTCAAGGTATGCGTTCAATAATCCGCCTAGACAATCAAGTTAGCATGAGACAGATTCTCAATCTCGACTAGGCGACGTGAAAAAGGATGCATTTCCTATGAGAAAGCTGGCGACGTACCAATTACAGGACCGACAGCAGGGCCAATGGTAATACCAGACCCCACGATTCCCATGTACTTTCCTCGCTCGGAGCTCGGGGCAATGTCCGCCACGACCGCGTAAACCAAGGCGATGGTGCCACTGCTTCCGCCGCTCTGCAGCATGCGCAGGACGAGGAGGGCGGCGTAGTTCCTCTGTAGCGCCAAGCCGACGTTGGCGCCGAGGTATATGATGAAAGCAATGATGAAAGTCGGCCTTCGTCCGGCAATGTCGCCGAATTCGCCAAAGATGGTCGGAGCGAGACCTTGAAAGATCATGTAAGTTGTTAATGTGAGGTTGATTTGACTGGCGCTCACGCCAAGGTCATGGGATAGTGTCGGAATGGCGGGAAAGTACTGCGATGGGCGAAATTAGTGAGGTGAGTGCCATGCAGAACATAATCTGTGACTTTCTAGAATCTCTAGGGCAGAGACTCCCTTTGTCATTTTTTCGCGATTTTAATGCTCATGAAATTGCTCCGTTTAGTTTAGGAATTAAGGGTGAACTCACTATGTTTGCTGTTATGGGCGATATGAAAGCCGCGACAGTATTCATCGCAACAATCCATCTTATCATGCCCTTCGAGAACACCGAGTAAGGGGGCCCGCTGGAAACCCGTGACAGGGTGTTCTCGAGCTCATGGTGGTCATTGTCGCTGGTGTGTCCGCTGTCAATATCGATATCATCATGAATGTCACACTCGGAATCGTGACAATGATCTTCAGGTTCGTGAGGTTTGGCCGCCGGTGGCAATGACTCTGCTAGTGGGGCCATTTTGGCTGGGCGCGCATGGTAAGGACGTGTAGTTCGGAAGGCGAGCGGCGAGGGAAGCGGGAGGTATGGCACGGGTACGGCAACTAAGGGAACCAAGAGCTTGGCATCATCCGTCCATTCATAGGTATATATAAAAGGGGAAACAGAAAATGAATCGCGTCGAAAAGAGAAATGTCAAGGTTTCTTGAATCGACCGCGTCGAAAGAAGGCCCCAGAAAACGATATCGGCCTTGAGAGTAGGCGAGATGAGCGGGTCAGGCGGCGGATATAGAAGGTATCGTCAATCCACTGGCTGTTTATTTCCGAGTGGCACGGACAAAGCCATTGAATATGAGTCGGACGTCCTATATTTTAACTGGATCTTGTATCGGAGCTCCATCATCGAAGCGGGTGATAAGGCAATTGTTAACCGCGCCGAGAAATGGAATTCGGGGTCTGTCATATTGTCGTTGTGCTTACCCCAACAGCTCAGGCTGGTGACAGATTATTTAGTATACTATAGAATTCACCTATTTATTAAGTTTATTGTCGCAGTTACAAAACTCAAGGTCATCGTTATAATGATTGTACGTATCGATAAAAGCAGACCCGGATGGCCAAGTGACGTGATCCGAGCATACAGTGACAGTCCGAAAAACCCGAAGACTGCAGCGACGAGTACGAACTTTATCAACAATCTCGTGAAATGCGAGTCATTACAGGTGGATCATTAGATGCAACTGACTCGATGAACATGCAAAGCGTGCCTTGGCGTTTTTACCAACAGGCACGCACCTGCCTAATTAGGCAATACGTCGGGCCTTACCGCGCCATGTCTCTAAGACGCCACAACAGCCACAACTCAACGGATCCAGCCGACAAGCCACGATTCAGGACTTTGTATCTGCTGTAGGCATGCACCTGACCGGGACACGTCCGAAGGTGGCATGAAGTCACGCCAAGCATCCATGATCTTGAAATGGATACATCGCTACGTCGAAAGGCTGTCCAAATCGATGGATCAGGCCCGTAATGTCTACTGTTAACTGCTAGATAGTCTAGCAATATACCTCAACGGTTTTTGCCGCCTGGCCACGCCTACTCATCTTTACATGCATCTGCATAACAAAACTGCACCATCTGCAGCATGACGGATATCACACCGGCCTTCAATGGCCTGCTCAAACAGCATGAGGCAGCGCCGACGAGGGGGCGCTTCAGCACAAATAACCTCGAGGACTTCCTCAAGGAAGCCTACAGAATCGTCAGTCCCCGCGGCCCCAGCCAGCGTCTGCGCTCGCACGACATAGTCTGTCCAGATTGTTGACCTCAGCCGATCCAGAACTCGCACATTGCCTCGCTCCACGCCGACCTACGAAACATCCGACAGTCCTACCTCTCGACAGCACAGCCGCGAAAGACCCTCATCCTACAAGCGCACCAGCGCCAATCCACACGGCCCCTGTCCGATCGCGAACGAGAGGAGATCGATGCGAATGCGAAGAAGCTGTTACGAGAGCTCAACGCGAGCATACGGCGACTGGCGGACGTCGAGCAGGCACGAGCCGACATCGAGGTCAAGGTGATACAGAAGAAGTTTGTCCGCGGACTGGGCGCTCTGGGCGCGTGGGCCTCGGGCGGCGCATCCACGAGCAAGTCGCCCGAGCATGCGACGGCCGAGGAGCGGGCCAAGACGATCACTACACATCGCGATAGCGTACTGTGGCTTTTGCGACACCGTCTGCAGGAATGTGTCAAGACGCAGCAGGATATGATGGAGGTCCGCCTGATGCGGGAAATGGAGAAGAACCGGAGCGTGCTGGCCAAGGCGCGGGGGCAGGACATGGCCTCTTCACATGGCGCTGGTGCGATGAAGTCATCAGGTAGCTTTACGGAACGGCGGCGAGCAAGCAGCGCGGCATGGCCTCAGGAAGAGCCTCCGAGTCACGATGCTGGCAATGACTTGACACCAGAGCAGCTGCAAATGTTCGAAAAGGATAATCAGGACATGCTCAAACACTACGAGAGCACGTTGGATCAGGTCAGGTACGTTCACAACCAAGATACCGCGTCCCAAAGAAGTTCAAGACTGACACACTGTATAGAACGGCAGAGAAATCACTGCTCGAGATCTCGGAGCTCCAGACGCAACTCATCGATACACTCACGACACAATCGGCCGGCATCGAGCAGCTCGTGACCGACGCGGAATCCACGGCAGGCAACGTGCAAGGAGGCAACAGGCAGCTCACACAGGCGACAAAAAGGCCGAGCACAGCGAAATACACATTTTATAGCGCCTGTGGTCTCTGCGCTTTTTTGATAGTATGGGATTTGATAATATAATAAGCCATAATACCCTCGGCATGTGATGAGCCGAATTTGGTGCGCTCATTGGCCCTGTCTGGTGAAAACTGAAGATTGTTCCTTTCCACGTTGGTTAAAAAGTATTGTAGTAAAGTCGGCCCATATTATGAGGATATTGTTACCAGCTCAC
This sequence comes from Astrocystis sublimbata, assembly GCA_022453515.1. Taxonomy (NCBI): domain Eukaryota; kingdom Fungi; phylum Ascomycota; class Sordariomycetes; order Xylariales; family Xylariaceae; genus Astrocystis; species Astrocystis sublimbata. The sequence continues at coordinate 66,067 of JAJNNY010000048.1, read as the reverse complement.
TGCCAATGTACAATCACATGCTCCCAATAGACACCACAGGTTGGAGTGTCGAAGATGGGTTAGCGAGTTATCAAATGGGGTAAGAAATATGGCCATGACGGAATGGGCCTCGGCTTGGATATACACAGCAACGGATTTGGAGAAGGGCGGATGAATAGGTGCCTAGGCAAGTTGCAAGCTCATGATAGCAGCTCGGACCCACCCGTCCATTGCAGTCAGTGTCACGAAGGTTTATTAGCCAGAGGTCCAACGCCCCCATCGCTGTTCTCCTCGACTCCCTCAAGATCCTCTCGCACGATCCTTCCCAGACCGACAATTTGCAACTTAATGCTAGAGACGCCGTTTTAATATAGGAAAAGAAAGCGGCCCCTGACACTCATCCGGTAACCCGAAGCCGTCTCCGAAGGCTTGTCGAGGCTTGCGCCGTCCACATACCGCTTTGGGCAGAGGCTATATGCGACTAGTGGTTGGGACGAGTGTCACGAGAGCAGTGGCCGTCGCCGCGTTTGCTTCGAATTTCTCTTAGCCAGGTAAGACAAGACAAATAAATTGCAGTTAGCAATCTCCGATGGGCGGCATCCGGCATCCGTCCGACGAACGGTGAGGCCGGGATCTCCCATGGTGGTGCATCGGGTGAGGACTGGACGAGAATCTGCCGTGCTAACTGTCTCGACTGTGTCGACTGTTACAGTAATTGCAGGGACAATCTCTGCAGAGACCAACGATAGTGCGTCACCTAAGGTTCGGGTACGTGCAGCTGGACAGGCAGAGAAAGCCCTGTGCCTTATGCATACTGTGACAGTGGACGGCAGTGTGGAAGCAGGATAGAAGCACGGGGGACATTCCAGGCTAAGGTACGCATCGCATTTCACGATCCCATTCCTCCGCACTTTTCCTACCTACCCCGCCAAATGCGCCTCCACCCCACCAAGCCACTCCGCGCTTGCAGATACTGGAGATGTTTATCTGTCTGCACCTGGTTGCGTAAAGGTGAAACAGGTCTACTGTAGGCAGACCTCGAGAGCCTCCATATTGCCCCAGTGCTTGCCCAGAAAAAGCTACCGCGAGTGCGTTGTGAAGTGAGCAGGAAGGTGCCGTTGCGTCACCGGTCCGACTGGTGTAACTGGCTCGACTGGCAGTGCTGTCTTTGCAAGCAGCGACGACCGGCCCACCGGAAAGCAGGCGCCGTTACAAATTCCCACGGCGGCATCGCTCCCAAGCCAGGCGGCAGCCTATCAGCGCCCGCCGTGGCCCGAGTAATCAGAATTGGCACTGACGACAGCGCACGACAGCCGCTGCGAGGCAGTCACAGGTCAGCCCACCTCGCCCACATCGAAAGAGGTGCCCCGCTGTCGTGCATCCGCCCCTCGCTATCATTCCATCCGACCGGTGGAACGAGCCCGTTTCGAAGACAGACACAGACACGCACGCCTGCCGCGCTCAGCCCAGCCCACGCCTGCCCACATAACTGATTGCACCACACACACCAAAATCAAATTAGACACCGAGCGCTACCCAAGTACAGCTAAGGCACAAGCCGCTGAACTTGGGGTAAAGATACCTAGCCCCGCGCTGCACCTCCCGCAGTAATTGGGGTAGGAGGCAGGTAGCGTGGTACGGAGTGTACAGTGCCAGAAGCTTACAGTACCTCGCATTAGGCAGCTTACAGTAAATCATATCGTCATCCAAAGAAGAAGCCCAACAACACAAACAAACACGGCGTAGCTTGCCGTGGGTTAGGTACTTATTACAGCACCAGCACCGCCAGCACACCCCGGTCCTTAAGTGCCTAGACAGGTACCTGAGACCCCGGTCTCAGTCAGACAAGCAGGGCCCCTCCCCCACTGCCCCCCGTCGCATGGATTAGGTGACCCCAGCCAGTGAAGTCGCATTGCCCGAACCCCGCGGTCACTGTCATAGTACAATATAACACAACGCCCTCTCCTACTCCTACTCACCACCATGTCCTCCTTCAAACAATCCTCACCACACTCCTCATCCCTCGCCCGCGTCCAGTCCCTAGCCCACCAAATGTCGCCGCCGTCAGCCACCAGCTTCACCCCTGAGGTCGTGCCTCAGGCCCCCGAAGATGCTCTCTTCGGACTGATACGCCAGTTCAAGGCCGACGAGCACCCTACCAAAGTCGATGTCGTATGTTGTCACACCAACGTGCTATTCTGCGACTCGGCCCAACAGTGACTGACTTGAATTCTAGAGCGTCGGCGCCTACCGTGACAACAACGCAAAGCCATGGGTACTACCCGTGGTCAAGAAGGTATGTCACATCTCCCCTCTGCCGTCACATGAATCACCACCACCACCACCACCACCCAATCAGCCAATGAATCACCCTGGTCCTCCGCCATGATACGCTTCGCTCACCGCTCCCGCTATCACCACAGGCAGACGAGATCTTGCGCAATGACCCCAACCTCGACCACGAATATGCACCCATCGCCGGTATCGCATCCTTCACGAGCAAGGCCGCTGAGCTGATCCTCGGTCCCGACTCCCCCGCCTCAGAGAGAAGCGCGTCACCTCCATGCAGACCATCTCCGGCACCGGCGCCGTCCATCTCGGTGCTCTGTTCCTCTCCCGCTTCTTCCCCGGCACCAAGAAGGTCTACGTCTCCAACCCCACCTGGGTCAACCACCACCAGATCTTCACCAACGTCGACATCCCCGTCGCCAACTACCCCTATTTCTCCAAGGAGACCAAGGGCCTCGACTTCGATGGCATGAAGGCCGCCCTCTCCGAGGCTCCCGAGCGGTCCATCATCCTCCTCCACGCCTGCGCTCACAACCCGACCGGTGTCGACCCCACGTTAGACCAGTGGAAAGAGCTCGCTGCCCTGATCAAGGAGAAGAAGCATTTCCCCTTCTTCGATTCCGCCTACCAGGGCTTCGCGTCGGGAGACCTGACGAAAGACAACGCCGCCGTCCGGTACTTTGTTGAGCAGGGTTTCGAGCTTGTGATAGCGCAGAGTTTCGCCAAGAACTTCGGCCTGTACGGTGAGCGTACCGGCTGCTTCCATTTCGTCACCGGTTCCGCCTCGGAAGCCTCCGAGACGATAACGCGCGTTGCTTCCCAGCTCGCCATCCTGCAGCGATCCGAGATCTCGAACCCGCCCCTGTACGGTGCTCGTATCGTCAGCACTGTGCTGAATGACCCCAAGCTCTACGAAGAGTGGAAGGAGAACCTCCGGATGATGGCCGGTCGTATCATCGAGATGCGCAAGGCGCTGCGCGGCAAGCTGGAGGAGATGGGCACGCCCGGCACCTGGAACCACATCACAGACCAGATCGGCATGTTCAGCTTTACTGGCCTCACTGAGGCGCAAGTCATGAAGGTTCGGGAAGAAGCCCACATCTACATGACCAAGAACGGCCGTATAAGTATGGCTGGCCTGAACACGAATAACATAGATTACTTCGCGAAGGCCGTAGATAAGGTCGTTCGTGAGGTGAAGTAAAAACACCTCACTCGACCTATGAGCGATGTTACGGTACCTTGATTTGGTATGGCCTCGGCCCTCTCAGCTTGTTCGTTTGGTTGGTGAGGGTCAAGTCCCACTTAGCTGTGGGTAAGCAGGTCTAGACTACTTTGGCGTACGGGTAGGCTAAAATGGTTTTGACATTGATGGCATTGGCGGACTTTTGTATGTATGAATATTGATACCGGTATGAATTGATGACTCTACAAATCCTCGGGATGATTACTTATATCAGTCTTCCTTTTGTAATGCTATGATGTTATCCTGGCATGGCGCGTGAAAGATGAATGAGATGATCAACCCCATACTATATAACCTACCATAGCCTGCGTTCGAAGGGCTCCCATATAATCAGGTAATAGTCAAATTGTAAATAGTATATATGCTATTCTATTGGGAATCAATATGGATGTCGCTGTTTTCCAAAGGTAACTTTCATGGGATCTTCGCCCCACGGACGAATCTGGATGGCTTGCTTTTGTAGTAGGTATTGTGTTGTCGGGTAGGTAGGTCGCAAAGAAGATAGAGTATCTGCACCTTCATGGGATGCTCACCCCTTGCTTATAAGACTGAGATGATAAATGAGTGGCATATGCCACTGACACGGAAGGTGATTGATCAATCATCAACCAACTTGAACATCACTATTAGGTTTCAGATGAGTATCCCTGGCCGCCCAATCTCACGTCGCTTCTAGATCGTTATCTATTCAATTCAATTGTTGTTGTAACATGTTTAAAACGATGCATATATGACTGATTAATTGATCGATTGATGATCACTTGATGCAAAGTACCATAAGCAGCAACATCTTATACGTTCACGGGTTTGAGATGAAACATTATCGGAATGCAACATGCACAGCACAGGTAGTGGGTGATTCAGGTAAAACACGAAAGTTGAATTTATAATAGTAAAAAACCACTACATTACCCCGCCTATACCTAGGACTTTTTTTTCTTTGCTCTTTCACTCATTTCACATCATTGAATTTTCCATTCCATGCCTTTCCCTCCCCCCACCTCATATGTGTCTCTCTCACTCTCACACTCTCGTCCCTCGAGAGCGAAAAAGGAGCAGATAGATCACAAAGGCGGCGCGTTCGGATCCATCATGCACTGATCGACGCGCATGATCTGCTTGCCGGTGGCCTTGGCGATCTTGATGAACTCGGGCAGGTAGCTGACGGTGCTGGCGTAGAGGTAGTGCATCACCGTGATGCTGCCGCCGGCGGCGACGTCGCGGCGGAAGGCGTCGATCTGCTTCTCGGGCGTGTTGGTCTCGGCCCACAGCCAGTCCTCGATGTCGACGCTCCACTGCATGATGTAGGGGTTGTCGACGAGGGCGGCGTAGCGCTGGCGCATGCGCGCGCCTTCGGTGCCGAAGGGCGGGCGGAAGTAGCGCGTCGTGGCCCCCGTGCTGCCGAAGACTTGCTGCACGGCTTTGAGGTCGTTGGTGTACTCCCAGTCGATGGCCGCTTCGTCGGCGAGGCCTTCTAGGCCGGGGTGGGTGTACGAGTGCATCGCGATCTGGTGGCCCTTGGAGGCCATCTCCTTGTACACGTTGGAGAGGTTGGTGCTGGGGTCGAGCAGCGGCGCGCCGACGGTGAAGAAGGTCGCCTTGAAACCCGCGTCGTCGATGATCTTCATCACCTGCTGCGCGTACGCCGGGTCGCCGTCGTCGATGGCGAAGGCGAAGCTGTTGGGCCGCTTGCACGCGAAGACGAACTGGCCCGAGGGCAGCTTCACGGGGACTTTGAAGGAAGACGGCACCTTGTTGACGATCTCGATCTTGGAAATCGTGGTCGAGGCAGTCGAGTAGAAACCCTTGAGGGCGAAGCCGATGACCCGGCTGCGGTCGACGTTGAAGTGGTTCATGGGGATGTAGATGTCGGAGGAAGTCGAGTACCGCGCGGCCTCGAGGGAGTCCCATGTCTCGGGGTATGGCATTGCCTCGTTGTCGCACTTCGCGTTGTGCTGCTGCAGGGCCACGGTGAATTTGTTGCTTCCAGAGTACGCGATGTGCAGGTAGGAGCCGTCGAAGTTGCGCATGTCCCGGCACGTGTCGGCCACCTGCGTCACCCAGCCCAGATCTGCGTCAGATGTCTGCAGCGTCAGGGTGTTGCGCCGGTATGTCGCCTTGAGACCCTCGTCCTCGGATCCGTGGTATTGACCCAGAGAGTTCGTCTGGCTGTTGGCGAAGGTGTCGATCACGAGACTCGTCGCCGTTGAGGCCGGCGCGGCGACCGTGGCGGTGGGCTCCTGGGGCTGCTTGACCGGGGGAGCCACGTACTCGGCAACGGTGCTTCCGCAGTAGCTCGCCATGGGACCCAGGGTCACGGCCTTGTTAAGACCGGACAAGATGATCTGCGTGAACTTGCTGGTGTCGAGCCCGTTGAACTTGGAGAACGGGATCGAGTACAGCTGCTCGCGCCCATTGAAAGTCCAGCCCAGATCCCGCGAGGACAAAACGTAGTCCCGGTTCGAGTCGCCGTTGCACACGTTGTCTTTGGCGGAAGACAGGGTCACGTCGAAGGTGGTACCCGAAGGGGCGGACATGCGCAGTGACACGCCGCCGTAGGCCCGCGCGTCGAAGCAGCCGAGCTGCGAGTAGAAGTACGAGTCGGTGTTCTTGGGCGTGAGGGTGACCTTGTTGTTCGATACCACGACCGACTTCATCGTGCCGTCGTCGCTCGTCGGCTTGAGCATGGCGTTGTAGAAGAGGAAGGTCAGTCGCGACTGCGACGCCCAGTCGTCGATGAGCGAGATGTCGCAGGCGGCTTTGGATGCCCGCTTCTCGGCGTCCGCATGGTTCGCCTCGGCCTGTAGCCTGACGCTCTCGAGCTCCTCGCCTCTCTTGCCCCAACCCCATGGGTCGTCATCGTCGTCATCGTCGTCCCACGGGTCATCACCCCACGGATCATCCGGCCAGCCTGGTGTAGGTGTCGGCCCGGGGCGGCGCGTCGTCCGGCTGGTTGGGGTTACTGTCACGGTGACGGTGGTGACGCTGACGGGGGGCGGAGTGGGGGTTGGCTCCGGGGTGGGCTCAGGGGTAGGTTCGGGTGTGGGTTCAGGGGTGGGTTCAGGAGTAGGCTGTCCCGGAGGCTCGGCGGCGGCGCAAACGAATTGGAAGTTGTCCAACTGCCACTCGTTGTCCGTGCCGCTGAGGCCCGCCGAGAAGCCGAACCACACGAAGCCCACGGTACCCTGGACACTAGCGCCTTCCCAGCTGCTGAGAGGGACCACGATGGTCTGCAGGGAGCCGCTGAGGTCATCTACAGTGTAGTAGGAGCTCACATAGTCGGTCGCGGCGCAGTCGGCCTTGGTCTGCAGCTCAAGCGAGACTGAGGCGGCCTCGGGTCCCTTGATGTTGAACGAGACGCTGTCGTATCCGAGAGCGACGGCGTCGACGCACTCGAACTGCTCGTACAAGTACGCCGTGTCCTTGGAGCTGGGGACGAAGGTGAGGGTGCCACCTTCTGTGTTGGTTGAGTTGAAGGTGGCGTCATCTAGTCATAGTTGTTAGTATATGCGTTGGTGTGTGTCTTCATGCTGGGTATGATATCTTACCACTTGTGTCGCCGTCCAGCGAGTTCTTGCCATTGGCCCACGACGTGAAGTCGTCGATCAAGAGATGATCCTTGCATGCCTCCGTGGGGATCACCCGCCTTTGCGGAACAAAGGTGGACGACGCCCCATTCGCGAGCAGTGCCGCGGCGGCGATAGAAAGCAGCATGTTTACTGACTGCGTGCCCGAGGGGAAAGACAGAGCCACAGAGCCGTCGATCTGGAGAGACAAACCAGAAACGCTTGCAAATGAGGGCAGCGAACGCCCGTATTATAATAAGTGAGGCGCCACAACCTTCAGCTGCCCTGCCTCCAAGCTTCCAAGTCCCGCGCGCCCCGATCGACAGGGCCAGACCGGGACCCTCTCATGGGAGAGGAGAGGAATCTTGATTGATTATTTTTCTTGGGTTACATTGAACAGGAACAACGCCACGGAACTAGCATCTGCAGTTGCCGGCTCTACTTCTGGGCGAGGTCGAACGCGCTTCTCCACAATCATTAACGATGTCGACGACTTAGGAGTGTTCTTGTCCACAAGGTCCGTCAGTTCCGCTCTCTGGAGTTGCAGTTTGCCTGCTTGCTCCAATGGGAATGGCATAGCATCAATTTTCCCCGGTTTTCCCGACTCGTCCGTGGAAAGCTCTCGGCTGCAGGTCCTCGCTGCTACCTAAGCATGCCGTGTCATATGATCCAGCTTCCAACGAGGTTTTGCGTCGTACGTGGGTTCACGCCAACATGTCATCCCAACTCTGCATGCTGTTCTTCGGAACAAAAAAACGCCTCTTTCCATTTTGGTGTGTGCTTCCACGCCTCGCTCAGCTGCGTGCGTTCAGACGAGCGAGGACTACGCATACGAAGTTCGCCAATCGCGCCCACGTTATCCGCCTACCGTGTTAGCCGCATTGTCGCTTGGCATACCTGAAGCGACGATATTCAATTCCCACCGCACGCAAGTAAGATACGCTGGAGCGCAAAGGGTAGTATCTGCCCAGGTAGGTAGGCTCTGCTAGACCTAGATGAGAGATGGTACGATGAAATGCCGGCGCCACCACGCGCGCTTGCGCTCTATTGAATGCGAACTCAATATGGAGAAGTCAAAGCGGACAGGAGCGAGGTCTGGACACGAACAGGCTCTAGTAATAGTCGTTAGCCTAATACATATAGCTATACTATGTTACTTCGTTACTGCGGTGCGAACGCACAGGTGGTGGTGGCTCGTAAGATGCAGTGCCTACTCCAAGGTTAACCATAGCCAGACTTGGCAGCGATCGGCGGTTTTTTTTTTCTTTGAAGCGGCAGAGAGAGCAGAGAGAGCAGAGAGAATAAGAATGGGATTTTTTATTTTTCTCTTCGTATTTCCACTCCAGCCCACCGTTCCGCATGCAACGTTCACGTTGCCTCGCTTGGGCCCTTCTCCCGCATGGCAGGTGCATACAAATATTGGCCTAGAGCCCGCCTGTTCTGCAATTTAGCCATGCATGATTTCAGCCGGACCTGGCTTGGCCTTGGCCAGGAACACAGAAGAGATGTGGAAGAAGCCGGTAGAGTGCCAATTGGGCGGGGCCCCTGATTCGATTACGTGTGGGAAATCTGCATCGCTTAATTGCCATGGTGCATATCGATGTGGTATCCCACCCAGCGGCGCTGCTCGACTGTCGCGTTCCTGGCGAGCCTGGCTGTCTGTCTGTTTGCAAGGCGGTCGGGCATTAATAATACCAAGAGTAAGGTGCGACGAAAAAGTGGTGCGTTCCCGTAGCCCATCGATCGATTGATTGGTTTTACACCGTACTCGTTAACACGAGCTGCATGGCCTGGTGACTCGCGGAATATTCACCGTTATCGCTGATGGAATAGGAGGCGATTTCATGTTGCACCGTTTTCAGGTGATGGACTAATTTATTGTAAGATCGATGTCGACAGCCAGCTGTGAGTTTGTCTGCGTTGAGTTTAGGGAGGTGTCTAGGGGCCTAGGTAGGCTAGGTGCCTCGAGCTAGGTACGGTAGAGATAGCCGAGAACGATGCCCACTTCCCAATGCGTTTAGTTCCCTTCCACTGATCTGGGTCTACTTGGCCACTAGGTACCTTAGCACTCGGTTACCGAAAACGGCAACGGGGGCCCTCGATGAGCCAATCGGCTCTTTTTTCAACCACGCTTCGAGCTGGTAGAAGCCGCTAAAGGTAAGCTGAACCGTTTTTAACAAAAAAAAAATACTCCAGTTCGTTGCAGTGCGTTGCTACCCCAGTCTTGCCATCACCAGTCTTGCTCAGTGGCGCTCCCAATCGAGTACATAGTTGCGAGAGAATACCGTTCTGCAATACTACGTGTCATCATCTGTTCTTTTCTGTCTGTCTGTCGTCTCATGATCCGACGATCCGCCGATCTCGCTGTTAGCATCTATCTATCTATCTATCTGGCAGCTTTCTCGGATTTTCGATCGACTCAGCCCGTGGACATGGTGTGGTGTGCGGCAGACAGCCGTGATGGAGACGTCCAATCAAGTCTTGGCCGGTAGTTCGGGTGAATCCGTTTGTGTTAGGTGCCCGGTCTTGATCGCCGTGCCCCGTTCGACGATCTTTGCCGTAATGATGTCGGTGGATATAGAGACATATACAGTTTTGACTAGAGTTTGGTTCTCTCACCTAGATGCAACGTCGCGACTATCACACCGTGAGCGTAGTTTGGTAAGGGGTGAGCCGCCTGGCTGGCAATCGAGGCAGTGTCATTGTTGCCGTCTTCGTTATTGGCATCTCGGCAAGAGACAGCATCGCCCGCGTGCTATGATCCGCTTCGGGCGATTGATTGTGAATTGGAATTGGGCGCATGAGTATATGAAAGGTTGTTTATCGCGATACACTTTGTTCATGGAAAATATGTACATTGAAGTTGAAATTATATGAAGCAGTAGTTTCTGTTACGTAAATCTACGCCGGTACCTGTAAGTTACACATGATGAGGTCCCAGCATGGTGGCACCATATGCTATAAGACTTCGGGAGTTGCGGTTCCCGGCAGTTTATGGCAACAGGCTTGGCGGTATCCTCACACCATGTTTGCAAGGTAAGCAAAGCAACTGCTGCAAGATGTATCTCATGTTGAAAAAAACAATGACTGCGAGCAACTTATTAGAAGCACCAAGTATTAGCTCTCAATGGCCAAGGAGATACCGTTAGGTAGGTACTAGGTAGTTAACAGTTCCAGCTTTGCGCATAAAACATGTTGCATAATTATATCGTTGACTTCAAGGTTCACTCAAATGCACTCGGCCAAGGACTCCTAAATATAGACATACTCATGTGAAGCTGAATCTGATATACCTAGTTCACAGAAGTGCGGCTACCCACTCAAGTAATAGAAATATCTTATTCAAGTCTTGTAAGGTTGAAGCATACCAACATTTATTGCGTTAAGCAAGCAGAAATATGGAAAGGACTTGGCGCAGGGCTGCACCAATCATGGGGCCTGTAGCCACTCTACAGTACCTACTGAATTAGGAGGGGATTGAAACTCTGTACACAGAACATTGTTCACACTCGCGAGCTAGAAATGACAGCTCTGTTACAGACTCAGTTCGTCCGAGATCTACTATGTACCAACCAAAGGGTACTCTAGGCGGCCGCCCAGCTACTCACTGATTTCTCCTCAAGATACCTTTCGACGAGATGATACAGCGCTTTTTGCCGACCGATGATGTCAAGATAAGGCACGTCCTCTTTGGAAGTATTCTCAACCCAGATGCGAAATTCGGCAGCCAACATGCTATCGACGCCAAACGGTAGGATCGGCCGGCTATCGTCGATTTAGATGAGCGGCGTCAGTTGAGGTTACAGAAACGCTTCTTTGTCAGTTACAACACAGCATCTAGAAGAGAGACCGTGTTGGCGATAGTAACAAAGGTGCCCAGCGCACTTGTAGCTTGCTCGATCAACAAAGAAGCTGCCAGCAGCGAAGTACGAGACTCAAGCATAATATCGTTTTCCGCGCCAAAGCCGCGCTCGCGCTCCATCAGCTTGCGGATACCGAGAGGCTTCAGGCCGGTTAGCATATGGGCATTTCCGTTTCTGAATCTGTGATTTGGGTCTCAGCACTGTTCACCGTCGTCCAACCTAGATCATTCTTTGTCATGATGTACTATCTGCCAATCTACCTCTGGGCCATCTTAGGCCAGATTCCCATCATCTCTAGTTTGAAGAACTTGGCCTTCATCTTCCAACTATTTTAGGATCTCTCATCTCGCTGTCGATTATAAAGCAACTGGGACGTCCACCCCCGCGTTGGTGGGTGGTGCAGCTGATGTGCCACATGACATAAGACATGTATCAAGCGTCATCGTAATCGTCCTCCTTCTTCCCACGGTTGGCGGTACCCCCAAACAAAGGACGGCCGAGGAATTCAGTGGCCCTTCGCCATTTCCTGCTTGTTCTCAATTACTCGAATATCTTGTCAGGATTCACTCCGCTCGACCCACTTCTAGTCGCATCCGCATTCCCGAAGCCACTGTGAAGCCCTATTGATTTCTATAGCTATGGAGGCTCTGCGATGGCTTGCGGGCCATTGGGACTATCTCGCCTATTTCCTCATCGCCTATGGTGTGGCTCTTGCCCTCTATCGCATGTTTTTCCATCCCCTTGCCCGATTTCCAGGCCCGAAATTGGCCGCCATTACGCGATGGCACGAAGCCTACTATGATGTGATTCAAAATGGGCAGTACACATTCAGAATCGCTGCGATGCACAGAAAATACGGTCAGATACCCTATGAATCTAACAAATTTCTTGTTCTTGTCGTCCTGCGAACAATTCTTAGGTTCATAATGTGATGCAGGTCCAATCGTCCGTATCAGCCCCTATGAGCTCCACGTCAGCGATCCGACTTTCTTCGACGTCATATACCGACAAGAAGGGAGATGGGACAAGTATGCATGGAACGTCGATGCGTTTACGGCCGGCGGGTCCACCATCTTCGTGGCCGACCATGCCGTCCATAAAGCCCGACGTCAACCCCCGAGTCCCTTCTTCTCAAAGGCAAGGGTAGCTAGTCGGCAAGAAGTGCTCCGAAGACACTTAAAGAAACTGCTTGTTCAGATCTCCAGGTTTGCGGGCCGGCAGGACGCCATCAACCTCGGCGCTGCTGTTAAAGCTTTCACTCGCGATGTTGCGAATGAATACATCCTTGACAAAGATTACGACAGTCTAGGCCAAGAGGAGTTCGCGGCTGCCTTGTCCCCCCCAGGTGCAGATTCTGGGCATATATGGCGGACCACGAAGCATGTGCGATGGTTTGGCCCCTTCTTGACGAAGGTTGTCCCAAGGGCCTTGGTACTTAAGACAGCCGACAAGGGAATGAAGTCATTCTTCAAGATAATAACGGTTAGGCTATGTTGCAGTGCTGTATAACTTTTACTAACGGCTTGACAGGAGCACCAACAAGACACCATCAAGCTCGTCTCAGCCGCCAGTTCACCTGAAGCAGTTGATCCGGACCACAGAACTATAGTCAATGCTATCATGGCATCCAAGCTCCCAGCCCAGGAAAAGGAGATCACCCGCATCTTCGAAGATGTTTCTACTGTAGTGGGAGCCGGCACAGGGACAACTGCAAGTGCTCTACGATTAATTTTGGTCAATGTTTTCAGTAACCCCGATATCCTCAAGCAGCTGCGTGCCGAGCTTGCCCTGCTAGGAACAAAGAATATGGAGTCAGATGACGTCGAATCGATCGCCTTTCCCGACCTCAAGTCTCTCGAACAGTTGCCCTTCCTGACTGCAGTGCTGATGGAAGGGCTACGCCTGAGCCCTGCGATTGCTTCACGCATGACGCGCATTGCTCCGGATAGGGACCTGCACTACGAAAACTGGAGGATTCCAGCTGGAACTCCTGTGGGCATGACGACAATACTAATGCACACAGACGAGACCCTTTACCCGAGCCCTAACAAGTTCGACCCTAACCGGTGGGTGGACCTCAACAAACGCAGAGAGCTAGAGAAGTTCTGGGCTCCTTTCGGGAAAGGAAGTAGGAATTGTGTGGGCATGCAGTACGCCATCCGATCCTTCTAATTGTGCATCTTTCATGCCCATAGTGTTGCTAATACGCTTTTAGTCTTGCCTGGGCCGAGATGTACCTCGTGGTTTCCACATTGGTCCTACGATATGACTTCAAAATGGAGGCAAAGACTGAAGACTTCCTCTGCAGCAGTGACCAATTTGCCATTGGTACCAACAGCAACGGTTTCTTGAAAGCTTTTGTAGCATACCATAAAGGATGAGGACTATGAGTTGTCTATTGAAGCAAATGAACGAAGTACTGCCTCATGTGACGATGGCGATGGCAATAAACATGCCAGACTTACGATTAGTCAAGCCCATATGGCGGATTACTATACTTTTATCTAGTTAACTTATCTCAGTAGCTATTTTGCCGATGCCTACTTGTCCCATATGTCTTTGTGCTTGTCTTCCATTCCATTCCAATTGGTAGACCTCCAAGTGCTGATCTCGAGTCGATAAAAGGTTACAACACTATACAGAAGCCCGAAGTAGCCCATAGGTAACTAGATTTTGAGGCAGGACGGCAAGTGTGATAATCAACCACGTTTTGAGGTATTTCCACAGAAATTTCCACCACCTCTTAAGTGTTGCTTAGTATTAAGGGGCGAGACCCGTCGAAAGATTTATTCTGATGAGGTACCTAGGTAAATTATAGTTTTATATTATCATTCTCATGATGTTGATCTGCCTTGTACAACAAATCTCTGTCTCTCTCCCGCCAGCTTACCTCGCTCCAGTGGACGGAAACATTGTTCGCTCTGCCCCAATCACACATTTAGCCTGACTTAACGACATCCTCATCTCTGCCTTTTGAAATTCACTTGGAGCTACCTTGGCCCTGTAGTCCCCCCTCATCCGTAATCCGATCCTCTTTTTTATTTTCAAGTGTTATTTCAGAGGGTGCTTCTTTCTTCCTAATGTCTACCCAGCCCATCCCCCAGAGGACGATGATGCCGATAGCAGTTAGCCCCGCGAGAAGATAGAAAACCTGATCAATAGCGGTTGCATATCCGACAAGTACATTACGAAGCTCGCTGGAGGGAACAAAGGCACGGAATTGGGTCGCTCCGGCCTGTATCACCGCTGCGGTATCAACATTGGGAGCATGGACAGGTAACTGGGTCTGTAGGCCATGGATGAAGACCAGTTGACACAAGGCCAGAATGACTGCAGGGCCAATCGATTGACAGAAGACGATGAACGACATTGCTGATGAGAGCTCTTGGCTTGATGTTACTGCCTGTGTGGCTATGATGGCCTGTAGGATTGGTTAGTCGATGCCGCCACTTCATTATCCCGTAGTGCACTTACCACCTGCAAGCCAGCCCCTGAGCCAACTCCACCAAGGACTTGGAAGCCGACCCACCAGCCTGTTGGGCTACCAGGTTGAAGCAGCGAGTACAGTCCGTTGGCGACTGACAAGAGGACAGTCGCGAAAATGGCGAATGGTATGACATACCCTACTTTAGCCACTACATCATTGTCAGTAATTGACGGGCCAATTCCAATGTATTGCCAATAGGTGAAATTTAACCAGACTTACAGGCGAATCCAGATGAGGCAGCAAAGAGAAGTTGTGGCAAAATAGAGGGGAGAAGATCGACACCACTCAGAATGGCACTTGCGCCGTTGATCGCCTGGAAGTAGATAGGAAGGTAGAATGTCGATCCATAAAGAGCTGAGAGCAGAATGGACTGGTATAAGCCTGCTGACCATACCGCTCTCCGGCTGATCATCGAGTAAGGCAGCAGAGCGTCGTCCCCTTTACGGTAATTCCAGAAGAACCAGGCAACGAAGGTGAGAAAAGCGCCAACGAAGAGGCCGATGATCTGGGATGAGTTCCAAGGGAAAGTGACGTCTCCGAACTGGAGGGCAAGGAGCAATTGCAATACCGATCCCGCGAAAAGTACGAACCCTAAGAGGTCCAGATATTTATGCAGATGCGGAAGGACTGCTAGAGCCCTAGGCTTTGCTGCCTGCTCGGGGATACGCATGAATGCGATTGCGAGAGCGGTTACACCTCCGAGTGGCAGGTTGATATAAAAGCCTGCGAGACTTGTTAGTATTGTACACAGGAACCAAAAATGTACCCGCCCATGGGATGTTTGTTTTCACTTACACCATCTCCATGTCACATAGGAAGTAAAAGCGCCACCGATGAGAGGGCCGATGATTAAACCAAGTTGATTCACTAATTATGTCATGATTATCAGATACCATTCGAAGGTCCGTGTTCAATGCTTTATCGTTTCTCACCGCCCATAGTAATACCGATCAAGCCTAGATCAAACACAGATGTCAGCGTTCTGCATGCTCAAATACGACGCAACAAAGTTACTCACCTGGCCGTTTTCCCATAGGCGAAGAGCCAGATATAATCGTGAGGGCCCCATTGATAATACCAGCGCCACCGAACCCAGCGATGGCACGCCCAACGATGAACATGTTGGATGAGACAGCTGTTGCGCATAGCAACGAGCCTATTTCGAATACGGCGAAGAAAATAAGGAAAGAAGGCTAATTTCTGGGTTAACTACAATCCTGAAAATATTTGAAGGGAGAACATACCTTGCTTTTGAAGTATGTATACACTTTGCCGGCTAGGGGTTGGGGGGCCGCACTTGATGTCAGAGTTAGAGGTTGTTGAACTTATTTCGGCCGGGCTCGAGACACCTCACCTTCCGAACTGATACACGCTCGCATACCAACCAACATCCGCAAGAGATTTGAACTCGTCTGTTATCTTGGGTATGGCCTGAGGCAAAACAATCCGTTGTGTCAATGGCGAACATGGGCTCGATGGCAGGAAACATGGCGCTTACCGTGCTGACTACCATGGTGTCTATGAGAACCAGGAAGCACGCCATAGCGATGCAGGCCACCAAGATGACCAACTTTTTCCCAGTAACATAGGCATTGGTATCGCCTGTGGCCTCGTCATCTTTGGCAGTGATAGGCGCTTTACGGCCTGCCTCTGGATCCTGGGGTGATTCCATAGCTAACTAATTGACAAATATATGAGAGCTTTTTTGGGACTATTAACACGAGCGTGTTACGACTAGGAACAACAATGGTGCCTTTTGGACTTTTAGCAGATTCTCGGCTGTTGTGGGCTAGATCAACATAAGGGAGTGGGCTTGTCGGTTGAATTGGAGTTCTCATGAACATCAAAACAAATAATGTGGGTTAATTTATGATTTGGATGGCCCATTAAAGCTGCCTGTGTGACAAATCCAAAGGGGGGCAAGAAACTATTGAACTGGGAGTGAGGCAATGCCGGGGACCCTGAAATTGACTTGTAGTAGGCAGCGGCAGGCTCGCCGCCTCCATGTTTCCTATGGATTATAAATCGCCTCCACGTTATACTACCTATGGATTATAAATCAATCCGTTAGTACTGACCGACGTTGCATTGTCTGTACGCCCACATTGGTCTTTGACTCTTTGTCCATGCAGGAGACTTGTAAGGCTGTGTCCCACTGCCAAGCGGATTCACAGCCAGCTTTGTTGCCGAGCCAGTTCTTACGTATCTTCTAATTATCCGCGGTCTTCATCATCGGGGTTTGGGGCAGCTCGTCTCGCAGTTTCAGGGACATTATCCTGCCCCACGCCTGGGATGTCATAGAAATAGTTCTTGAGAACGCCCGTCGGATGCTAAACCAAATACAACGGCTGGGAAGAAAAGCTCAAAACAGCCCATCTGACCAGGCATATGGGGGTAAGATTAAGTGTCCGGTATAGGTGTAGTTGAGTGGAGGGAGATGTTGGCATATAGTATAATAAATATTCCTTTAATAGTAGGATAACTATTATATAATCAACAAACTGTATTTAAATATCAAATAACTACTATATAACGTTACACACGGGTCAGTGACGCACTTTTTCCCATGTCTCATGCGCCAACTTGAATAACTCAACCACAACACATGTAAATCAATTAAATCAATCGGAGTCTTCTTCATTAGAGCTTTCTACATCTGCCTGGCAAGTTCGCGCATTGTGTCCAGGCTCTCCGCAGGTGCCACAGCGCCTTCGACCCGTCTGCACCCTCTTTACCGGACGACTACTCTCAGCTTCATCACTAGATTCAACTACCGTATCACCTCTAAATTCCCGTAAAACTTGGGCATTAGCTACTCTAAGAGACCCTCTACTTTACAAATGTTTATTTTTGGTCCTGCAACGCTTGCTTAAGATATAGTTGGTCTCGCGAAGCTCTTGGTTCTCTTGGCGCAACAAAGCATTTTGATACATCAACCCCTACGTTACCTTCGTAATTAAGTTAATAGAATCAAAAATCTTAGTTAGTAAGCTTAAGAAATAATTTTTAACCCTAGTCTTAATAAGAGTTAATTAACGTTTAGTCTCTATTGTAGTGGTAGGCGTCTTTGAAATCCAAGATTCAGGTAAAAGCTTGGGGTCTAGCGAGGGTGTTTTTGCTATTTCTCGCATATCTAACACAGAAATAACCCTTTCAGGATTAAAAAGAACAGTTCTAGCTGCTTTAAAACCCGATTAAATGTTTTGTTCTATAAATACATATATAAATATATCTAAAAAGCCGGTAAAAAAGTCTGGCTTTTTAATATAGGTTTAGTAACGCCGTATTAAACCCTTAACATTTTGACCATATTTCCGTTTTAGCACACTAAAAGGGACTAGATCGAGAGGCTAGAGTCTATACGATAAATAAGCAGGCATACAAAGTATAAGAATGTTGTTAAGCCGGTAATATTCTTTAAATTCTATCGAATAGTAGCTTTCGTAACTATCGAGGATCAAGAGGCGATAAACACCCTTTTTTAGGCTCCAAGTATGATTATTAAAGTGTTTTGCCCATCGTATACCTATTTTATTATTGGTCCAGCCGTTGTCCGAGAGATCTACGACCCAATCGCGTAGTAATACGGCGTCGCGATACCAGGACGCGAGGTGGACCTTGCCCGCGAAGATAATGTATGGCGGCACCGCCCAACCTTGAGAATTAACGGCCTGGTTCACAATAACCCATTCTCTACCTCCAGGCTCGGCTTGTCTAGGTCGCCCACGTCTTTCAGAGCTTGTAACCACCATCCCGGTGGTTATTTTGCCCATTAGAAACCCTGTCTCGTCAAAGTTGTAGATATCCTCTACCTATATCCCATATTGCTCGATTGTACGCTCTATAAGCCCAAACTACTTGCGATAACTTTCGGGATCTTCGTTAAAGGCTCGCTGGTAATCGATTCGTCGGTTATAACGCGTTCGGAGGTCAGGTCGTCGTTATATAAAGGTTAACGCCCAGTTGATGCCAACCTCGGACGCGTCGCGTTCGCGTCAGAGAATATTAGCTATTTCTCGAACATACCGAAGCCGGGGCGGAAATGCTCGCGTATCTAGTTCGAGTATACGTTTCGCTATCGTTTTTTCTTTAGATATTATTAAACTTCGCTTTATAATATTTATAATCTATTAAGGCGCGATGCCGTTGATTTTTTGTGCTAGTATACGGTTAGAAACGTTGTAAAAACGAGCAGCTTTCTATAAAGAAAGTTTTGGATCGCGTTCTTTAGCTTAAATAGCTAGCTGCAGATCGGCTTCTTTAGATTTTTGAACCATTTTATTATTGTAGATAAATATATAAATAAAGTGAAGAGATAAAAGATTAAGGAAAAGTGCGTCACTAACCCGTGTGCGTCACTGACCCATGTGTGACGTTAACTAGGTAATAATAAAATAATAAGTAATATATAAACTACGAAGAACCTGGTTAAAAGTATGTTATCTATTTTGTATAGCACCTCGGACCCGGACACTTAATATATTTCCCCCTTGCTAGGAAGCTAACAATAATGATAATTAAAAAGTCGAGGAAGCTGGTATTACCTTGTTGGTTGTATTCGCCATCATTGTGTTTTTCAAAGTTTGTTAAACCAGCCAGATTAAGACAGCTTTCTCAAATGAAATACCAGCCAGGGCGCAGACGGCACAGTGTCGCAATTTCTACAATTAAATAAGATTTCATAAAGATATTTTACGCTGGGAATTAAAGTATGCGTTTGGCATTGAAAGTAACATCCAAAACCCTATCTATTCACAAAGCATGTCAGTATGATGTTTAACTAACCCTGATAAGTCTAATATATGTTTGATTTACTATTTTTATCGCTTTTGAAATAAGCATGATTAATAGGAAGTTAAAGGAAAGTAGACATTTTACTAATTCCTTACCATCGAAGGATGGCTGTACCTACTACTTAGTAGTAACAATACGAAAAGTATGTTATACGGAGCTGCTTCGTTGCATCATGCCATTTTTGAAAGATCGTCAAAGGCTTGGCGGGAGCAGCCAGCCCCATGCTAGTGCTAGTGTGAGCAAGCAGAAACATGGGGATGGTCACGGGGCACTATTGGATGGCATCTACAGGGATTGGGAATACCGAGGAAGCGAGTGCGAGTGCGAATCCCTTCCATCAAGATTGGCCGAAGCTCAAAATCTAAATCGAAACACCACGATCGACATTCACATATCTCTAAACGGATGACATCTTGGCATCGTCTAAGCACAGCGAACCAATATGCTTGAGGACCTATCCAGATTTTAGAATCAAAGCTCGGCGTAATA
Organism: Astrocystis sublimbata; assembly: GCA_022453515.1. NCBI lineage: Eukaryota > Fungi > Ascomycota > Sordariomycetes > Xylariales > Xylariaceae > Astrocystis > Astrocystis sublimbata. The sequence continues at coordinate 46,354 of JAJNNY010000048.1, read as the reverse complement.
CATGACCATACGATTCACAGTCACACGGATTCAAGTATTGTTTGGTCATCGTGTATCGAGAACATGCAATCCAAGGACATATGCTCGTATAATGATTGGCACCTTACAAGACGTTCCTCCTTTTACAGTTCATCCTATACGAACCTACCTTGATTGACTTTGAAGGACTTCAGAGCTTCGTCTGATGATCTCCAGCCCTTGTCATAGGTGATGACTCTCATTCTTGGGAGGTCCCCTGACCAATGCACTTACTGGCGATGATTGTAACAGGTCTGCTGATGAATTTCAGAAGTAGTCGATTCGTGCGTCATCATTCAGTTGTGCAACATCTATAAAAGGGGGCGACAGGACCGCCAGCGTCAACACTTTTTCCATCACCACCAACAACTTTCACAGCTCAATATAATCGCAAGAATAATCACAAACACCACCGTTCTACCATACCATTACCACACCGCCCAAGCACAAAAATTTTCACCAGTCAACATGCAATTCTCCAGCCTATTCCTCATCGCCAGCGCCACGGCCCTCAACGGGGTCTACGCCGGCTGCTACTCAGGCGGCGAGAGCTGGGGAGCCGAGAAAGGCCTCGCGGAGCAAGCCGTAGACGGGCTGTGCACCATCTTCACAGGCGACGGCTTCACCGCGGGGCAAACTAAGGCGGCCTGTGCGCCGCTCTCGGGCGACAAGAAGGCCGACTTCCAAGTCCACTGGGGCGGCGAGGGCAGCCAAGGGCTCAGTTACGAGGAGTGCGTCCTGCGGCTCAAGAACGAGATCAACGGCTGTGAGCACGGTGGCTCGACGGAGACGAACCAGTGGACATTCACGTAAGTCTCGTGTATCAATTCTTGCTACGACGAATGGAGCTAATTCTTGGATTATCAGTTCGGACCCCAATGCTGGCACTTGCCCTGGCGCTAAGCGTCTGCCCGTCAAGCTCCAGGCTTAGGCGAGGTTTCCTTGGGTCGTCGTAAGCTACTTGCAGAGATTCCCTTCTTGTCCCTCGCTATATCATATGTTTCTGTCAGATAGTAGTCATCATTTTATAGGAATATTTCGGCATAGCTACTAGAGCCGAACAATACAATGTCACTCGTTTCCCTCGTGTCTCTCGTTTTAGTGGACATGGTTTGAAAGCTATAATTTCGGTTGACTATTGGGGAGTCCGGGCCTATGTAGGTTCTTAACGTAAACTTGTAGTATAGCAAGCAGTATTTGCGCCCTTAATTACAAAGATCTGTGATTGCTATCAAGGGCTAAGAAACTTCTCATGATTTAGAAACTGCAGGTTTCAAAGAGAATATTTTCTCATGGGTGGTCAAGGTAGCTTGTGATTTTATTTGGTCACAGCAAAAAAAAGAAAAATAGTCAAAAAGAAAAAAAGGGGGGGGAGGGGGTCCGTTCTTTTTGTAAGGCCAGCAGACCGTCGAATGATCTATCCAATGGTTCATTGATAACAAGGGTGAAGCCAAAGATGGAATTGTTGAAATATTCTTGGCCGCATTTTCTCACGGTGGTACCAGCGGGCTTTTCCTCACCTAATACGAGTTTATAGGAACTCATAATGTTATTTCTGGGCAAACCGGCCTCGAAAGCTCCTTGCAGCCTGTCTGCGTATGTGTAATTCTCTGGCCAATTCGGACCCATACTCGTCAAGTAAGCCTCAGCTTGCGTTACAGCTTCTACTTCTAGCCCTAACAAGCCTCGACTACGTTCTATTGTGTCTGGGAAAAGAGACATTGGACCCTCAAAAACGCATTGACGACACCAACTACAGAGTATCATTTTGGCCGTGGGATGATCCATGGCTTTTCTAGAAGGCGATAGATTATGGAAGGGTTAATGTATTGTTCTAAACATGGACAAGCACAGCAGAATCACTTGGCTGCCTCGGCTGCTTTACCGTTAGATTAGAAACGAAACGTTGTGCGGGGTAAGTCTAGGTAGTTAGAATCATTAGATATTCGACGATGTAACGGTAGACTGGAGTCACTTCCGTATGATTGAAGCAATGAAACAGTCATCTTGGTGCATAAGCCATTGTTGGCACAGTCAATAGGAAGAGAAACAGATGGTGAACCCCCACCTAATTATACCTACCAATTATACTAATTTACAAAACTTACAAACAGCTATTATGAACTATGTGGCACTTATATGTTCTCATATTGCGTCTGTACTGACTTTAGGTTGTTGGTTGGGGTTCACCATCTATCTCTCGGCAGGCACTGGACGGCCATCTAACTAACCTAACCCAGCACTAGCAGGGTGCCCCGTGCTGTCCTCCGGACCCGCATCCGCATCATAGGCGTCGGGTGCCTTAGAAGTTTATGATCTAAGGTCCGTCCTGCACATCAACTCCCAAGGTTCCTGATCAGATTTCCTCCACGTTCGCAAACACCGACATCGCCGTCACTAATTAAATGCCCACGGCACACACACAACCCGCCACCCAAATACACAGTCGCCGGAACACGGATTGAATCGACCGACTCATTCGCCACCAGCCATCAACCATCAACCATCAACCATCTCCATGCTTCCCTACCTACCACCTAGACCAACCTAAACAAATTCGACCTACCGAATCAAAACCACAACCACCACCACCACCACAATGCCATCCGACCTATCCAGCTACCTCGCAACCCACTACCTCACCGCCGACCCGAAACCCACCTCCTCGAAAAAGCGCAAGCGCAAGGACAAGCAAGCCGCGTCCGAAGGCCTCATAATAGCCGACGATGACGAGACAGGCTGGACGCGTCCGAAGGGCGGTCGCGGCGACGACGACGAAGACGAAGTAATGGGCGGCATGAGCGTAGCCGGGACGAGCGCCGAGTTCCGCAAGGCGAAGAAGTCTGGATGGAAAGTCCTCGGCGGCTCAGCAAAAACGAAAACAGCAGAAGCAGAAGCGGACGCGATCCTCGCCTCAGCGGCCGCCGAAAGCGCGCTAACGGCCACCGACGCCGACGAGAACAACGCGCCGGTGATGATGTCGGACGGGACGTACGCAGGCCTGCAGAGCGCGGCGACGGTGTCGGCGCAGCTGGCGCGGCGCAAGGCGGCCGAAGAAGCCGACTACGCGAAGGCTACCAAGGGGAAGAAGGGCAAGGGCGAGGAGGAGACGATATACCGCGACGCCACGGGCCGGCGCGTCGACGTGTCGATGAAGCGCGCCGAGCTGCGCCGCGAGGCCGACGAGGCGGCCAAGAAGAAGCTGGACGCGGAGCTTGCGCTGCGCGGCGATGTGCAGGTCGAAGAGGCGAGGGCGCGGCGCGAGGCGCTGGATGATGCCAAGGTCATGGGCGTGGCGCGACATGCCGACGACGAGGGCATTAATGATGAGATGAAGGCGCAGGTCCGGTGGGGCGATACCATGGCTGCGTTTGTGAAGCCGAAGGATCCGTCTGGGGGTGGTGGTGGAGGAGCAGGAGGAGGAGCGAAGGGACGGAATAAGGGACGGCCGATGTATAAGGGCGCGTGGGCGCCGAACCGCTACCAGATCCCGCCGGGATATCGCTGGGATGGCGTCGATCGGAGTAATGGCTTCGAGGCCGAGAGGTTCAAGGCTATCAACCGGCGGGAAAGAAATAAAGACCTGGAATACTCGTGGCAGATGGATGAGTAGAGAGGTGGATAGACGGATTAGATGCAGAGTTGGCAAATGGTTTCACAGATGGCATAAATATACCCTTTCCGTAGCATTTTCAAAAATCACATATGAACATGATAGGCGGCTCATTCTTGTTACCCATTTCGCTATTACGTTGTACGTTGTATTATATATGGTCTTTACGATAGTACAGCTGGCAGGTAATGGTTTTCCTTGATGATCACCAATGACGATGACATTGCATCTTTCTGCTGCGTTTGGAAAGCCCTGCTGGTAGCATGTTCAACCCCTCCGTTTGCGGAACCAAGGCAGCACATGCCAGAAAGGCAACTTGGAATTCGAGGTCTACGAGCTTCCTTAAGCCTTGCGACGCAGCTTCTTATCTGCTTGGCTGAAAACCGTGTTCTCCTTGACCAGACCAAGCCATTCCTTTCGGGTCAGATGACCTTCCCTGTCGAGGCGAGTAGAAAACACCCTGAGAAGCCCGCTGATGGAGACACCCTCGGGCAGAGGCGGAAGCGCGTCTACGATCTCCTGGGCCGTGATGGGCCTCAACGGCATCTGAGGTGAGTCCACGTTGGGAGATACCGCACGAGGGCTGCCAGCCCGGGACCCCGTAGGTGTTCCCTTTGCACTCGTGCCCAGCTGTTTCGGTCGTTTCGCCTTGCCACCGGCCCCGTCCGACATCTCCCCGTCACTGGTGGACCCAGCGCCCCGGTTGGGAAGGGGAGTGCCACTACGGCTGCCACCGAGCGAGTGGGAAGCCCCGCCGGCGAGCTTCTTCTTCTTCTTGTTGCGGGTTGACTCGGTACCGCTTGAATCCGAGCCCAGTGGGGAGCCTGCTCGTTTGAGAGACTTGCCCTTCTTAGAAGCCTCGGCAGCGCTTTTCTTACCCTGCGGCGTGCCTGGTCCCTTGGAGCCTCCGGCGGTGTTCTTCTCCTTATCGCCTTTGTTCTCCTCGTCTTCCTTCTCGGAATCGGACCCTGACTCGCTCTGATTGTATGAAATTAGTTCTGGGTGCACGGGAGGGACTTGGAGCATCTGGTGTGGCTTACAGATGACGACGCAAACGGATCTTCGTTGTTGGAGTCACTGTCGTACTGGAATTGCTTGTCGCGTTTACGCAATGCCTTTTTGAGACCTTTGCCAAGTAACTTTCTAACCTCCTCCTCTTTCTGGAGTTCGGCTTCGTCCTTCTCGACCTTCTTCTCGTCTGCATCACCAAACAAATTGGCGCCAAGCTGCTCACGGCGCACTCTGTCCTTAGCTTCCTTTGTATCTTCGTCCCTTTCGGGCTCGAAGCCTGCCTGCTCGTCGTCGTCCTGGAACTCGTCGCCAGACATGTCAATGTCGTCGTGCTCCATCTTCTCGCCTCGAGAGGCCTGCAAAAAGGTTGAGCTCTCTTGCTTGACGGCGGTGGGGCCGTACATGATCCGTCGCGATTCCTCTCGCGCATTCGCAGCTTTGTCCCGGTCGGTCTCTCTTATAGCCCAACGCGTAGGAGCGGCCTTCTTGCCCATCAACTTCTCGGCTTCTTCGATGGTCATGTGCTGAAAGGCCCCTCTCTTCGGAGTAAACTTGTACCATTTTTCCAGCGGCAGCATGCGGTAGCCCGCAAGCTCGGGCACGGGCACTAGAGCCACCTTCTGCTCAGACAAGGGCGCTTCGTACTGTCCAACCCAAACTTGCTTCCCATCTGCATCCTCCAGATGCCAAGGCAGCGCCTCTTCGTATCTGATTCCGGACTCCTTCTTCTGCTTCTCGGTGCGTGCTTCGTAGTGTATCTGAGTGCCCGTCTTCTTCTCATCCTTGTTCTTGTCTTTTTGCCGTTTCTTCTCCATGTCCTTGAGGACGGGGGCTTTCTTAGCATCGTCCAAGGCACGCTGGGCTTCACGCTGGGCCTTGATCTGGGCCTGTTTTTCCGCCTCTTCGGTGTTGGGATCAGGTTCCTCGACAGGCTCCTCCTCCTCCTTCGGTTTCTGGCCTGGTGGTGGTTGTCTCGGATCGCGCCGTTGCAGAGTCACGGGGCGGGGAAAAGAGTCTTGGTCGGCGGGATCGATGGTGGCTTGCCGGATCCCGCGCTTCTGAGGCACGAGGCGCATGACATGGAAACGAAGGCCCTCTTTCAAAGCCTTCTTGGTAACATAGAGGGGATACTCTTGACCGCCTTGGGGCAACGGTTTTGACCATCCGCCATTCTTAGTGCGCTGTTCGTCAAAGCGCGCCGCCTTGTCGGGCTGGGCATTTTGTTTGGGGTTTCCGGCTGGCTTGGGGGCAGCACCGGTTTTGGAGGGTGGGGGGCCCTTTGGAGGAGGCGGGCGAGGCAGAGGCTTCTTCCGAGCAACCATGGGGTTGGCGGTGTTGCGCGGGCGGCGCAGAGGCGGCGCACCTGTCGGGGGCGTGTGTTTCTGGCCATTAGGACCAGTGGATGGAGAAGCGCTCATGACGATGGCGAAGCGTCAGACGCAAGGCGGAAGGCCTAGGAGAGATATCCCCAGCAGCGGCACGCGTTATCGAATCAGGGACAGATCCGTCACGCTCTTCGGAAGCCTAGGGGTCGCAGGTTCGCATCGAAACAGGCGGTAACGGATCAAATCGGCAGCACCTCGAAATGCGGACTGAAGGATAAGGGCGCGTCGATATTGGCGACACTGCAATGATTGCGATGGTCGCGATTTGGGCGGATGCACCCAAGTTGCGAGCCAAGTCGTGACGGCTGGGTAGGTAATTTAGATACGAACTAACTCTAGTATGACGTGGGAAAGGATGTAGCGCGCATGTAAGGATGAACCTGAAGTCGATGGAGAATTAAAGATAACAAGAAGGGAAGTGAAGAAAAGGGAGGTAGTGCGCAGCGCCGGCGGCTTTCAGATGCGGTGCTGGTGTGAGTGGTCAAGGGCGACAGGCGACAAGTGACGGCAAGGCAACAAGGGGATGGGTAGATGAGTGGGTGGATGACAAAGAGCAATGAATGGGAGCAGCAGCAGCGCAGCGCAGCCGTTGCAAGCCAAAGGCCAGTCGGGAGCAAGCCGCGAGCCGCAAACTGGCCTGGGCCCTCTGGTGCCTGTGCTTACCTAGGTTACTTGAGTAGGTACCGCCTACTTGGGTAACCAATAACGTCATTGGGCTAGGTACCTGACTTAAAGATAGTAGAATACTTCCATCTGATATGGAACAACCGTATTAACAGGTCTATTAACTATTTCATTTATAGTACCAAGTAGCTCTCATGTATCTTAATCTAATGAACAAGATGAGGTATGTAACAAAGTGTGTCGATAACTGTTACCTCGATTTGGGAGATACGTGAGTGAAAACCTTCAAGGAAGCGACAGCTCTCGGGGTTTGTCATTTCTATTCGAGTAAGAAGGAACCTTCCTCGAACAGGCAGCTTTTGGATTACTTTGGAAGGGAGTAAAACACACAATAAAGGTACCTAGGTACTTGAGGTTGGTGTCAGTTCGTGCGGGCCTGTGTCTCCACGCCCCCGCTTAGCACCACAACCGACCGCGGGAATCTTCTCCACTTCTGGCTCACCCAAGGCCAATCACGTACCAGGTAGGTAGGCGAGGTAGGTACCTAGCTCATAACATGTACTTCCCACCTTCTTGAGCCTCAACCCTCGCAACCTCAACCTCGCGTCTGCCCAACTCCCTAAGGTTCCGTCTTGAGTCATTCACTGGCCCTACTTGCCCTTTCAGAATGAGAAGCGCTTGATGCTACCTCTAGTAGGTAGCACCCCATCTGAAACAGCCCACGCTCTTGGGCATCGGTCCCCAATGTAAACATTTTTGTAAACACTTTTGTCAACAAACCACCACAGCTTGCCCTTCCTTCACTTCGTCGAGCCGGCAATGTTGCTAGCCCGTGCCACTTTGTACTTATACTGCCAGTCTTACTCATAATGGTAGCAGTCAGCTGCTTCACTCCCAATCCTTTTCATTGCTAGCTTCTCGCCATGCAGTCGGCTACACCTGGTGGGCCGCTCGAGGACCATCTTCGGAACCTGATCCTCACTGGTCCTGGCCATGAGATTGCGCCAGGGATGAGCTCGGCGGCTCGCACACCCCTCCCAGACCATCGGGCTCCCTCTCACGTCTCACAAGTTAACGAGAGGCCGAGGGATGCGCCCCATTCCGGAACAGCCCAGCCGGCCACCAGAGGTGGGAAGAAGCGCCCCAACCAAGCCCAGCGCCGTCAGATGAAGGCCGAATTCGACATCCCTATTGATTTTCACGCTCCCTCGGAGCCCTTCTCCCGCCAATACACTCATTCTCAGAACCACGGCAGCCCACGCCATTTCACCCACAGCCAGCAACAGCCCCCTTTCTCATCACACGCATCAACATCAGCACATCCAAGCACCTCGCAAGACCGTTTATATAGCAACCAAGCATATGGCAACCAGGCATATGGCAACCAGGCATATGGCAACCAAGCATATGGCAACCAGGCATATGGCAACCAGGCATATGGACAATCTAGGCCAGGGTATGACCAGCCCGCTGTGCCCCCTGCACGTCAGAGCGATTGGCGACACCAGCAACACCACACCACTGATGGTCTATTCAGGGGTGTCAATGTCATACCAGCAAATGCTTACCCCACGCCTGGCGGTCGCAATGCACCCCAACCTCAACGTCATGCCTTGTACTCTCCCACTAGTCAACGTCAATTCACCGTCAGCCCTGAGCAGCTTGCTGCTCAATCTGCATATCTTGACAGACTATGCCAACGTGTAGTCAGCGATGTCGAGATAGGATTAGACGAGATCGCTGAAAAAGAGCATTTTCGAATGCGTGTTGAAGCCATCAGCCAAGATGTCGTAGCTCGCCATGAATGGGAGACGAACGGTATCCATACCTTCCAGCCCGGAACCGTCGAGTTGAAATGTTTCGGAAGTCTGGCTTCAGTTTTGGCAACGAAAGCTGCCGATATGGACCTTGGTCTATTTTCACCCCTGTCAGCAATGCCGCCCGATTCTCTTGATTCGCCGATTCCTCGTCTCATCGAAGGGGCTCTCCTTGCCGCTGGCTTCGGTGCGCGTTTGCTCACCAGAACGCGTGTTCCCATCATCAAACTTTGCGAAAAGCCCGATGCAGCTCTCCTCAAGGGTCTGCTGATAGCTAGAAAGAAATGGGAAGAGGGCATGGACCAGGATGAGCATGAGCCGGATGATGATCTCCCCGAAGACGCTGACCTGCCTTTGGACAACGATGAACCGACCGACAGCTATATGAAGCAGACGAAGATGAAATCACCCGTCCCACAGCCGTTACCAAGCATGGAAGCTACAGCATTTCACGGAAAAGAGCATAAACCGACCGACAGCAATATAAAGCAAACGAACATGAAATCACCCGTCCCACAGCCGTTGCCAAGCATAAAAGCTACAGCTTTTCACGGAGAAGAGCAAATCTCGCTCAAACAGCCCTCGGGGCAGTTACTCGCGACTCACTACAACAATGCGAAGAAGCTCCTTCGCCGGTTGCACGGTCGTGAAATTACTCAACCCAACTCCCCAGATTTCCATGAAGCCGAGTTCATTCTACTGGATAAGGTAGCGAAGGTCTTCGTTCAAGGCTTGTATGACACTAAACTGAAAGACCGGATTCTAGCGTACCCATCTTTCAGCATCGGCGATACCGCCCAGTTTATCAATCATCGATCGCTCCGTGGTGTAAACACGATGGTTGAGGGTGAGAAGCTCGTCATTGCGTGGGAGACTACACAAAAATCCAAGCCTCACTCGAAGACAGAGCATCCGCACGCACGGGTGGTTCAGCAGTGGAAAGACCTACAACACACCAAGAACTTTGGAATTAATCCCTTATGGTTCAATAAAGAGCTTCGAATAGCTTATGAAAATCTTCGCCAAAACCCTTTATTGCAGCTTACGCAGCTTAGACAGGAGCAGTCCGAATCCCCAACACAATATCTTGGGCGTGTCAACAAGATTGCGAATCTGTTATCCAGACATCCCAGTTCAGATGTGGACATCGGCTCTCAAATAGCTCAACATTATGTCGACGGGATCAGAGACGCGGAGATAAGAAAGCCGGTTCGCGACCTCGTACCTCGGATCACTACGGGAAATTTTCGAGCATTAGTGAAAATACACAAGTCAATTCATCTAGCAGCTGAGTACAAAAGGGCAATCTCACACGGAAGCTATCGCGCTAGTGATCATGACATTCTTCGACAGTACATAACCATCCTCCGTCGCGATCCTGTGTCCTCGTCACAGCAGTCAGCCGACTCCATGTATATGATTCCATTACTGAAAAGTGAGGCGGGCATTTTCGAACGCATCAGGCTACTTCCCAATCCATCCACACTCCAACCCAACAAGCCCAGAGACGGGTTCAACGATAAACTAGAATTCCCCAAGACCGGTGTTGGCGTTCAGTGTGACGTCAACTTCTCAGCCCATCTCGCGCTTCAAAACACAACGCTCCTGCGATGTTACTCGTCCACGGATTCTCGTGTGCGGCCTCTGGTTCTGTTCGTCAAGCACTGGGCGAAGACTCGTGGCATCAACACGCCATACCGCGGAAGTCTGGGTAGCTACGGCTATGTGTTGATGGTATTACATTATCTCGTCAACGTAGTCGATCCGTTCGTTTGCCCTAATCTCCAAGAGCTTGCACCTCCCAACGACGGAAGCATCACCTGCCAAGGCTACGACGTCCGCTTCTGGAGAGACGAGCGAGCCATACAGTCACTCGCACAGCAGAATATGCTAAACCGGAACCAAGACAACCTTGGCTACCTCTTGCAAGGCTTCTTCGAATATTACGCGCAAGGTAACAACATGATGGTCACGTATCAACGGAAAGGCTTCGACTGGGGCAGGGATGTCCTCAGTCTCCGCACACACGGGGGGTTGCTGTCCAAAGCGGATAAGGGCTGGACCGGAGCCAAGACCGTCATGCAGCCGCAGTCTGGGGCAGCATCCACGCCCACTCCCGCAAATGTCGACGCCACCAAAGCGCAATCCCCATTAAGCGAACAACCACAGACGCCGAAACCTAAAGACGTCAAGGAGGTGCGCTACCGCTACCTCTTCGCCATTGAAGACCCGTTCGAGCTCGACCATAACGTCGCGCGCACTGTGACGCACAATGGCATTGTCTCGATCCGCGACGAGTTCCGACGTGCCTGGAGGCTCATCAAGGCTGCGGGGAATGGCGCCACGACAGAGGATCTACTTGAGGACGTCCAGGCGCATGCTGAGAAACAGGACAGGAGGGAGTTTATGACGCTGCTGGATGAGATACATGGGAAGCAGTTTGTCGATGATCTGCTCGGAAGGGTTGACGACTTGAACGACCATGTAATGAGTTCGGGTCTGGCATGATGCACGATTTCGGGTAACCTTGGCTGTTTCTGTCTGAGGGAGGAGGGAGGTTACTAGCGGGTATTAATAGTGTGCGGGCCTGGAGACAAAAGTGTGTTGGTGTGGAGGGTCTTTCTCGGAATATTTGGGAATACTGTGTGCCTCAATGTCAATATCAACACCAACAAGCGAAAGTTGAACCCAAGCGAGCTTTGCACGATTGGATGCCCATAAGGCCACCTAGATGACTACAAATACAACTACGTACTGCATTTTGAAGCACGTAGAAGATGATACGCTGATCACTAAATTATGCAGAAACATGCTTCATGGACGAGTCAATGATTGCCAACAATTGTAGTTCAATGTATCTTGATTGTTTATTATATCGTTCTCTCCTATTCCTCTCCTGAAACGCTCGCACGGCTCAGTATCGCGAACGGGTTCACGGAAATCGGCCTCTTGGGATCCCGCTCTCTTTTCAACTTCATCCTACTAATACTGTTCCTGTTCTGCCATTTCTCCTTCATGTTATCCAAGAACTCATCTACATCAAACCCAAGTATCTTCCCCACAGCAGCCGGAACCCCAGCTTTCCTGAGAGCAGCCAGTTTCCTCGGCATGGTCTCGACGGTCGGCCATTCGGAGATATCGGGCAGCGAGGCGAGACAGTCGCGCAGTTGCTGCATGGCAGGGGGGAATGGGGTTTTGGTTACGGTGGGCAGCCCGGCGACGACGTCGAGGATCTGCTTGGTCATGCGCAGCGAGTACAGCGAGGCCTGCACCGAGGCCGTGAGGTGGATTATGCCCCACGAGTGCTCGTCGATCACCTCCCAGGGGGGCTGGTCCATGTTACTATTACTACTACTATTTGCCGTCTCTGTCTCTGTCTCGTCCTGCATTTTCTCAAGAGCTTGGGTGGCTTTGATGTCCAGTTCGGAGAGGACCTGCGCGAACAGGGGTGGTCCTTTGCATCCTTGGTTCCACATGACATCCTGGTATAACGCGAAGGCGAGCCATTGCGTTTCGCCATCTGCAATGTCGCTGTCGTTGGCGCTGTCGCGGATGCGCTGGGAGAGATAGGCTAGTGTCGCGGCGAGCAGCGAGCATTGCTCCAGTGTGGTGGCGGGCTCGGCCACGTCGATTCTCAGGCCTGTTTTCGTGTTCCCTTTTTCGAGGGCGCGGTACTCGATTACGATTGGGGAGGGGTGGGAGGTGAGGGTTTGCAGGGCGCCGTAGGCGATTTGGCGGACTGGTGTGCTCATATTCCAGACGCTTTTCCTATCGGGCTTCTAGATGCAGGGGGGTGGTTAGTGAAATGATCATTTTGTCAGGAGAAAATGAGAGGGTTTATTATAAGTGATGAGGATAGTTGGGAGGGGGGGGGGGGGGGGGGGGGTGGCGAGCGAACCTCAATCATGATAGGCAAAAACATTGCCAGAGTCTCAGGGCCGCGGATTTCATCTTCCAAAGGGGGATCATTTGTAGAACCTGGATTTAATATAGTCTGTATAATGAACTCGGATATCCGTGGATCGAGGCTGGACAGTAACCCTTGAGCTGGGTGGTCGCTCGGCAAGTAGTCTTTCTTGGCATGTTCCTCCAGAAATTCACGAAAACCGGGAGTGTTTGTTATTTCTTGTGGGCTCATATTTCTCACTTTATTAACAGCGTCCGCGAAATTAGTCAGGGACGTTTGGACCTCGTAGGCGACACGCTGTAAGCCGGTGGCACCCAGTCTCAGAGCACTGTTTATATGATCCATCGAGTGCATGCCGGCGATGATCCCCTGCGCCTCGTCTTCTGGGTCTTTCGTGGCGACATCGGAGAAGAGAGACACGACGCCGTCGGGGCCGAGATCAGCGATGAGCAAGTCCGAGTCGCCCGTCAGCACGATGCCGCCGTTGCGCTTGATGTCGTCCCCGCAGAACACGTCGGCCTCGCCGGAGACGACTTCGACGAGGGGCCCCCAGGTCTTGCATTTCCTGAGGATTTCGAGGACGGCTGGGACCAGGAAGGGCGGTTTAGGGACCCTGTTCGAATACCATGAGTTCCCGATGCCATTGCAGAGAGATATTTCGACCTTGATGCTGTTGAAGGAATCCCCTTGGATCTTGGACGAGCCGTGCGGGAACGCGTAGAGCAGGTCTTTCATCTTCTTGGACTGCCTTTGGAGTCTCTGCCGCCGAATCTCCCACTTGTTCGGGGGCAGGTATCCATCGAAATATATCTTTCGTCTATGGATAGTTAGCAAGAACCTGTTCTTATCTGTAAGTCGAGATTGGTATTTTCTTTCCAGCTTACACGACCACATTGTGTTTTCGTAGCTCGTCGAGCCAGCCCACGACCAGACGACCCACGGTGGCATAAGATGGATTGCAGATGAAGCTGTCGGTCTGTGGTCTTTGCAGCATGCATCCTTCGAGTATAGAAAAGACAAGACCAGGTCCGTCAATGACTATAGTACGGCCGCTCAGGGGACTGAATTTAGCGTAGGGCTGGACGGCGAAACTGAGCCCCCGAACGCCCATGGTGTCCAAGCAAGAAGACCAGTGGAGGATATGGAGGGCGCAGTGTGCGAGGGAATGAGTCTCTAGGTTGCCATTGGTTCTTGGTATATACCTTAGGTAGGTAGGTAGGGAAAGGAGGGAGAGAAAAGAGCTTATGATGAGAAACGAATGGATTTTGATGAGAAACAAAGCTGTAAAATCTTGGATCTTTGATAGTGGGTTACTACCTCTCCAACTACGGTCACCAAACCGGTCCCAAATGACTTTGATCAGTATCCAAGGTTAGGTGAGTTACCTAGATGCTCATCAAGTCTCATTCATCTACAGTTGGACTTTACTATATACACCACTAATATACCTACGCTAACTCACAAAGACACAAAGACTGGATGGAGGCATGAGGCAATGGATGAGGCAGGTCCCCTGTCAATCAAAGCTTTCTCAGTAGGTACTTTACTACTGTGGGTTGCTGTGATACCTGCCGGCTTCGGCCGGCTGCTGAGAGCTGGGTGGTGAGGCGGAAAGAGGGGCCTTGCATGGTCTGCCAGCTGGTGTGTAATCTACAGTGCGAGTCCACAGCTCGTACGGAGCAACTGTACAGTGTACCCATGCCGCGCGCTCTGTGCTACCCTAACCACTCTCGCCCTAGGCTGTCATCTCCCAGTCGTTTGTCACTCACCTCACTCCATAAATTTCTCCCCTCCATTCTCGTCGTCAATTTTTCTTCTCTCTTCTTCTCGCCAGTCGGTCAAGCACGTCTCACACTCCTCCCTCCCTCCCCATCGCCCAAGATGAGAGGTACGCTGGTGTTCTCGGGCACCTCGTGTCCCAGCTTGACGGGCAAGATATGTGGTAATCTGGGCATGACCCCAGCTGAGGCAGACCTGTCTCAATTCTCCAATGTGCGTTGACAACCTGCCTCTGCCTCTGCCTGCTTCTTGCGAATTGAAATTGGCTGCGCTGCTTCTGTTATCTATCTCTATTCGTTGTCCCCTGCCCGAGTCGTCTGCCCTTCTTTCTCTCTCGCCTGACCAGCCATGCCAGACTGGCTGACCTCTTACCAAGGGAGAAACCAGTGTTCGCATCTTGACTAGTGTGCGTGACAAGGATGTTTTCATCGTCCAGTCCGGCAGTCCTACTATCAACGACACTATCATGGAGCTGCTGATTATGATCTCGGCCTGCAAAGGAGGTTCGGCAAACAAGATCACTGGTGAGCCGACCTCGCTGTTCGCGTCTGCTGTTGGTCTTGCTAACACTCTACCTCCTCCGCTCCAGCTGTCCTGCCGTACTTCCCCTACAGCCGCCAGTCCAAGAAGAAGTCACATCGCGGTGCTATCACTGCGCGTATGCTGGCCAACCTACTCCACGTTGCGGGTGTCAAACACGTCGTGACTGTCGACCTGCACGCTTCGCAGATGCAGGGATTCTTCCAGTGTCCGGTCGACAATCTGCACGCCGAGCCTTTGATTGCCCGCTGGGTACGCCTCAATATTCCCGATTGGAAGGAGGCCGTCGTTGTGTCGAAGAACGCTGGAGGAACCAAGCGCGTGACTTCGCTTGCCGATGCCCTGAAGCTCAACTTCGGCCTCGTCACCACCGACCGGAAGCGCGCCACCAACATGACAGCCAGCATGATCATGCGCGAGCTTGATCAGTGGGACAGCGGTGCCACATTCGTCAACGGTGTTCGCCGGGTTAAGGTGCCCAACGACACAGACGAGCGCGACATGGCGACCAAGGCAGATGGCGGGAATGGAGCTGCGAGCTCGACCCATTCGTTGGCAGAATCCCAGGGCTCTCCCCGGCGATCCAACCCTCCGCCTCTGCGCACCAACAACATACCACCTCAATCTCCATACTTCCGTGCTTTGCACAACTCGTCTCGCGCCTCCCAGGCCTCTCCTATCGAAGAAGTTAGTGGCGAGGAGGACGTAGGTGAGGACCAGGAGGTCGTTGATGCAGAGACACAGGAGTACAACGACCAGCGCGCCCAAGAAGTGACTCATGGACGGCTTTTCCAGGGCCATGTGGTTCCCGATGACTTCGTCTCGCCGCCCCACTCAGACACTGATGGCAATCAATCCTACCATGGAGGGGAGCCAGAGGAAGACCCGATGGCCATGTCACGTGCCTCGTCTTTCTTCAATCCGGAGCCGCATGCATTAGGTGGCTCAGGTGAAGCAGGTGACTCGTCCGACGAGGAAGAGGAGAAATTCCAGGATCCTAAGGTCGAGCACATGATCACGCTGGTCGGCAATGTTAAGAACCGCCCCGTCCTGATCGTCGATGACATGATCGACAAGGCTGGCTCCTGGATCGCTGCTGCAGAGACCGTCGTCAAGCGCGGCAAGGCGAAGAAGGTCTATTGCATGGCTACGCATGGTGTCTTCGGAGCCGACTGCCTCGAGCAGCTGCAAGCCTGCGACTGCATTGACCAGATCATTGTGACCAACAGCTTCCCCATCCCAGACCGACGCGCCAAGAACGCAAGTAAGTTGGTGATCCTAGACCTGTCCTACTTGCTTGCCGAAGCAATCCGGCGCAATCACTATGGCGAGTCCATCTCGCCCTTGTTCCAACACATGTTGGATTAGAGCCGCCTTTTTCCGGAAGGAAGTGTTATTTTCCCCTCGACGGAAATAACTATACTATAATCAGGCGAACCAAGCTGCTCTTGCTTACCTACAGGTAATATTGTACATTATGAGACATGAAGAGGAAAACAGGTTTCTCATGCGGGCTTCGGATTTGGGACTCACCACTAGCATGGCGTTTTGGAGGCTGATCCGGCGCAAGGGCTTGGACTTGACTGCTGGCAATATTTTTTGCTTTGCTTGCTTGCTCGCTAGGTTGCGGGGGATCCCAAGACTAGAGACAATCAGACAGACAGAGAGTTATGTAACGCTCACATATCACTTGTCGAGATTGTCAAGGTTTGTTTATTTACTGTTCGGATGCAGGCGCACCCGTGACATGAACCAAAAAATTGTAGCTTTCCCACATCTCCCCACTACACACACACCCATCGGTGCTGTCCTCGGACAGCCAGGGCTGGCATCCCTCTAGGATCAGCCCTGAACGGAACGTTGGAAGAGCAGACCTAGGAAACGTCTTTCGGGACTTTTCTGAACCACGATTATAGAAGGCCAGACACCCAGGTCTCACTCTCAATTTATTGTGGGATGGGATCGACATCTTTCGGGATGGATGGATGTTAGGCAAGAGAAATTTTCGGACATAACTTTCAATCACAGTAGAATGAAGAACGAATCTAAATATTCATCACACTTGCAATCAAATTTTCACTGAAGACTGGATTGTTTTGTTACGCGACCACACCATGAGTTCAAATGTGAATTGAGTATCGCCACGATTTCATCAAATCCGTAACTACTAATAAGTGGCTATGGACTTGAGTAGACCTCCTCTTGATGTCATGAATCCCGTTGATCTCATCCCTCCCGTCCAAGAGGACCGTCACCAAATCATCGTCCAAATATAGGTACATGGAGGAGGCATCGCAAGATTGCGCGCGCCAAGTCCCTCATCACCACCAGATGAGACCTCCACCCATGAAATGAGCCAGAGCTCCAAAGCTCTCTCTTCCGGCTCTATATACCAGTACAGTAGTCGCGCATACATGCATGCAGTTGAATGCAACTCTTTGTCGTTTTTTGCAAACGCCACATCAAATCTGTTTCCCAGAGGAATCAGGATTCCAAAGCCAAGTCGAAAGGGCCAATGGGGGGGAAAAGCAAAGCTCAAAAAATGTCCTGCAGGTTTAAACCAGACCTGGACTCTCCCTCCCAGACAGCGAGCGACAATGCTGTGCTGCTGCCATGGATGGTCTTTCTTTCTTTCTTCCTCCATCAATCCATCAATCCATCAATCCATCCCCGTATCCTACATCGGTATCATTCATACAAAAGACCAAACCAAACCAAACCTCCCAAATCTCACTCCTTCGCCCAAATGCCTTCTGCAAAAAAAACTCCGAAAAGGAGAGAGAGGGAAACCGCCCAATGCTTCTCACGTGTGTCGTGTCGTATGTGAAAAAAAGGAATATAGTAGAACAAAATTTTGATATCCAGACAACATTGCATTGTGATGTGATGTGCTGGTATAAGCTACCCCCGATCGGGATCGCTCATCGAGAAAACTGCGGCTCGTAGGGGTTGCGATGTTGTTGTTGCTGTTGTTGTAGCTGGTGCTGCTGCTGTAGCTGCCACTGCTGTTGATGCGGGGGTCGGTGTCCCTGGTGTTGATGTACTTGGTGTTGATGCACTTGGTGTTGGTGTGCGTGCTGTTGCTGTTGCTGCCACAGCTGCGGGTGTCCTTGCGGATGTCCTTGCTGGTACTGCTGGTGGTGCGGCTGCTGCTGCGGCGGCGTCGGCGGCGTCGGCATCACCGGGCCCTTATGGATAGCCATGTGGTCCTTTAGCCTGAAAAAGTCGCAGCCATGCATCTTGGACACGGGGGGCGGGACCTCCTTGGTATATTCGTTGCGCCACGGATGTCGGAGCCCATCCTTCGCAGCAGACGCCGTCACCTTCGGGGCATTTGAGAAGCGCGCGGTCTTAGCGACGCTCACTCGCGGGTATTTGAACTCCCAGCCGAAGTGTTCGTTGGGCGTCAGCGGCTGGAAGTGGTTGGCGTTGATGTAAAGCATAAAGATATGGCGGCTGTTGTAGGCGCCGCGGACGCTGACGTTCGAGCAAAGATTTGTGCGCTGGCTGTATTCGAAGGTTATCAGGTGCAGGTTGTACAGATCCGCCGTGACCTGCTGCATGATACCGGGCGTCCAAGAATGTGGCATATGCAGCAACTGCCACATATTGGCTTGAAACGCTTTCGGGCGACCGTCGAGCATCGGGCCGGAACTGTTGAACCATTTCGCGTTCAGAATTGAATAGAGCTTGTGGCGGTGATGGCTCTGGTCGTGCAGGACATGGCTTAGGAATACTTGATGGTCGGCCTTGACCTGGTTCCAGCGATCAGGCGTTCCGTACAGACTGTATGCCAGAGCTCGCCAGTAGCAGTCGCCACTGGGCTGCTCGTGGTTACCTGCGGCCACGAAGCCGACGTCCTCGACGAGAGGGAATCCCTTATACAGCGAGGTCTTACCCCGAGTCCAGTTCTGCTGAATTGCCGTCTCGTCATCGAGCGTCTCGCCCGAGTAATACGTGTCGAAATATATACCTGCAATCTTGTTCTCTAGACCGCACTGAGCACTGTTACTACCAGTGTCTTTGATATAGTCGTCAAGCTTGAGGCGTAGTCCGACATCAGGACCGGGAATGGCGCCGACGGCATCTAGGCGGTTTTGGTATCTAAGCAGTTGCTCGACTTCATTGGCCTGTGTTCCGTCAAGACCGTAGAATTTAGGACTTTCTGGTGTGTCCCTGATATATCGTTGATTGATCGGGCAGCCCGAGTTCAAGTGGTTAGCGACGCCTGGAGTACCGCTTTGAAGACAGAGTCCTGGGCTGGCATGTCCCTCGCCATGAAACCGAGGTTGGCTCCACTGATGTTCGATTGGGTAGCACCGTTCCTCCCTGACCGGATTTGCACGCTGTTGTACTAGCGAACGAGGACAGGTTCTCTGGGCGGTGTACATAGAATTTGCATCTGCAGGGTGACCATGGCTAATTGGCATGCCTTCAGGAACACTCGTTTCCATGCTCTGATATGGATGATGTGGAGTGAATTGATTGGTCTCACTGCTACCGTCCATTGCCGTGTCGACTGGAAAAGGCTCGTTATAGTGTACTCCAGCGTCAGCGGAGTTGTGAGTTCCGGGCATGCTAAGAGAACCGCTTCCGCCACCGACGGCGCTGGAGGCACAGCGGCGTATGGCTTCTCCTTCGTCGTCAGATGTATCATCGAGGCAGATAGCATCACTGTGCTCTTTGCCTCGATTGGCAACCGAACTGCCAGTTGCTGGGTTCTGTTGTGTAGGAGCCCGACTTGTTTTTGTCGCCTGTCGGGAGGGTGGGGAGGGTGAGGCGGGATCAGTGTCAACGGGTCTGAGACTAGACAATGGCTGATCTGAGACTACATGCCCGTTCGTCTGGCACTGCGTTTCGGGACCAATGATCTTTTGACTCGCAGGTGCCTGTCGAGGAGCATCTCGAAGGGGGACGCGGACGACGGTGTAGGCGCCATCAACGATGGGGCGCGGTCGGCGGATCGACTCTAATTCCCGTTTCCATTCGTAGGCCGCGTTGATTTCGGGCTCAGTCGCGACACTGGCATTGACGTAGGCCTTTGCTGTGGCCATTGCAGTCTGCGTGAGAGCCTCGCGGTTACACGATAAGAACGCCAGGGCGAACTTTTCGTAGTCGAGAGGGGTGAGGTCGGAGGTTGGAGGGTTGGGCGAGGGCTTCGGTTGAGGGTCTGCCTGGTCCGACTCGACATCCTTGAGGAAACTGCACTTGGCTTCGAGAAGTTTCAATAGATCAGAAATGTCGGGCAAGGCGCAGTTTGTAGTTGCCTCGTAGAAGGCTTTGAGCCCATCGACTAGAGCTCGGGAGGGATCGTAAGCAATGTTGTCGGTCAATATCTCCCGTATAGTAATGCGCAACAAGTCGTTGATAGACTTTACAACCTTGTCGCCCGAGGAGTCGATGGAAGTTTTATCGGTTTGGATGGAGGCCGTGTCAACAGCTGAGTCTTTACTGGCAGAGGAATTCTGGGAGCTCGATGCACGAGTAGGGGACACGCTGGCCGCAGCTGCTGGAGCGGGATCGACGTGGTCCTCGTTCTCGCCTTGGCTATCTGGCGCCTTCGACTTCAGATGAAGGTCGGGGCCGACAGGAGGTAATCTACGAGGCTTCTTGACACTTTGGTCGTCGGAGGGGGATGAATCGGTCTCATATGGACGCTTGTTGTCAGGGCTGGATCCTGATACTGCGTGATGAGGTGGTGTGGACATGAGAGCCCAGGCACTCATATCCTCAGCATAAGGCACAGGCAGCGACTGCGGGGGATTCAGTGAAGAATCGCTGGGCAAAGCGGGCCGTGCCGCATCCCTTGCGTGGTCGGCGTTGCCAGCGTGAGCGTCGTCCATGTTGATGTCCATGTTATTGGTACTGGACTGTAGATGACGCTTGGTGATTTCACGCGTGATAGCTCACGAGTAGACGAATGTGAGCGTCACGTCAAAGGCAAGAAAGAAAGGGACGCGGCAGAGAAGGCGGCCAAGGCCAAGGTCAAGGCCGCGGCGTGTAAGTCAGGCTGACTCGAGGCCGGGGATGGTAGTGGTGTTGTTGGTGGTGTTGGTGGTGACACAAACACCGGGGCTGGGTGAAATGACCTTGCAAGTAGGCGGCAAGGGTTTCAAGTGAGATAGAATGCAAGCCAATCGAAGCTGCGCTGCAAGGTGTTAATAAGGGAGGAACCAACGCGGTAGCAGCACGGGACAGGCACTCACCTTGCGCGCGCCAACGGAGGTCGATATGGAACAGTGCAAAAATGCAGAAATCTGAAGTCTGCTGGAGACCCGATAGTGAGACAGAGTCGATAACCAGGTAGAGAGGATTGACTGAATGCCACTGGCTGGCGAGGTGCTGGCGCCGATGCCGCAAACAGGGCTGGTTGTTGAATCGATGTTGTTACAGGGCAGGAGGAGAGGGTTGTGGGAATGAGGATGTGAATAAGGACGAGACGGACTCGAAGAAGCGGGGGTTGATGAGTTGATATAGGAAACAGACGTCAGCAACCTGTCTAATTTAACTTTCATGTTTCAATGCAAGAGCAAGGATATTTTTTGCTGGGTAGGACCTAATTTAGGAACCAGAAGCAGAAAGTACGTCAAACTGCAGGTGACCCAGGCATGCGCGATGCAGAATACTTAGGTCTCTGTATTAGTTACGAGGCAACCTTAGGGGGTACTTCTTGAGCCGTCACCTAGCCATGATGAAACAGATGAACTGGTTACAAGCTTTAGATTAGCATTCTGGTTAGCCTCTTATCTACCTACCTAGGTAGGTAATAAGTTCATAACTAATGTATAGCCCAACATACAACCTATGTGCTGATTCTGAACCGTTTCTACATAACCAGATTAATTATTACCTAGTAAACACAATGTCATCCTTGCACTATATACAGGTCTCGCAGCTACGAGTTTCTTATTTGGATTCTGCATGCCAGCCGCATGGTGATCCTGTCGAGACCCAACAGGCAGCAAACCAAGCGATCATGTGATGAGCAGATAACGATAGCGAGCGGATGGGCTTAGGAACAGAGCGTTGTCCAGCTGATGTCCCTCGGGGTCCTCCTTCTTCAAGTACATCTGAAGGTCACACTTGCCGAGAATAGAGCACATACCGAACAGTTCGTCTAAAAGATTAAAATTCGTAGACCTCAGGGCTGGCACACATACCTACCTATAGGTAGTGGAACGAGCCTGCAGCATGTATGCATACAAGTGGCATTCACAACTTGACCTTTCGGTCCTCGTAGTGCGCATGGATCACCAAAAGTGTCATTGCACACGTCATGCTTAAACACACGGTGGTAAGGAGGGAAAAGGGGGGGGGTTGGCATCTGCAGGACAAACCTTTAGGTGTATTCAGAATCTGAGGGAAAAAAAAAAGGAATGGAGGAATCCTATTCGAGATTGGAACTTAATCAACCATAGATATCGAGCATTTCCATGGAGTGACATTGTCGAGTTTCGAGGGACTTATAAGACGCATTCAAGTGATGTTGCCTCCCATTCAGCTTTGTCATCGACTGAGTAAAAAAAACATGCCTTTTTTAAACTCAAATTCAGGAGACAGAAACAGGCTCAGGCACCGCGTAATCCGAAGCAGTGGGGCACTCCGCCAATATGCTTTACGCTGCTGGTAAGTAAGTTGCTGGAACCTTCGGAAAAATCACCAACTCGTTAAATATACGAATCTCCTCCCAACTGTTGCTGCGCCCAGAGTATGAATTTACTGCAAGGTTGGTCATCTCTCAAACTCGCACCAGGTAAAATAACAGGCTTAGCTATCTGTTCTAGCTATCTTCCATTGCTCCCAAGTTGAGGTGAGGACACATAAGCAAATTGATGCTAATATCCCACAACAGTGACCAACCTTGCATGGTTCTGTAGTTATTGCAAGCCACTGCAGACGGTCGAGTGCTCGGCTTTATAACGTTTTTCTTTTTTCGAAAGTGTCGTCGCATAGTAATAATACTGCAGTTTTACTCCGTGACAAGTTTGGATCTTGATGATCTCCCAACTCGTGTCTACGGACGAGGCAAAATACAAGAGTGAGAAAGACCAACCCTAACTCTAACCTGAACCCTAATAGTCTGGCTAAGATAGAGCAGTGTCGTAATCAGATAATGTAGAACAGCCCCTGGGGTGTAGCATGGAATTCATATACTACCTACCTAAGGCACCCACCTTGGGGACCTCTTTGACTTTTTTCCCCTCGTGCAACAAGAACAATCACCAAATTTCTGGCAGTGAGACCTGGGACAAGTAAGTACCACAACCGCGCCAGGAAATCTCCTAGACGCGCGTCAAAAACCCTAATTGCCACAAGAAGCGCCACTCCAAACCACAAGAGCAAGCCCTTGATCGTACCACAACAAGAGCAGAATTGAAAACTGGGTATATCTATTGATTCATTCGTACCAAGATCAAGACGGCCGTCGACTAACTGCTGATCTGCCTAACGTAACCTGACCTAACGATCCTAACCTAACCGAACCTAACGCCTGGCTCCCCATGTCAATAAAAACGAACGAAGAAGATGGGTACCTACTTAGGTACTTCGTAGTCAGAGTAGGCACCTCGTAATAGCAAGACGCGTGGCCCAAGCGGGTACCTGACATCATGCCGAGGGGAAAGCAAACCGAGAATATGCAGCGGAATGAACCCCTCCCTTCCCTTCACCTCCGTCTGCACACCCATACCATTGGGCCCTCCACAGCCCTACGACCAAGGCCCAAGGCCCCAGCCTCGCCAGCCCAAGCCCAAAGCTTAGGTACCTTGGGTACCTATGTATGGCCCTATCCCCCCACTATCGCCCCACCCCCACTATCCCCCTTTAATCAAGGCACGTAAATCCTCGAAAAGCTCACAACCTCCCGCCGACAACAAACGCACTTGTCGAAATTATTCATCGCCAGACTGACCCTGCACTCATCGCACAGACTGAGGCATCTGCACGGCCAGACGATGATCTTCCTCGGCGCCGTCTGACAGACGACACACAGCGGACCATCTGCTTCCTTCTCCTCTGCTTGCTCCTCCCTCCTTCGAGAAAGGATCAACTGCTCCAGCACCTCGGCCTCTTCCTCGTCGCTCATGCGTTCGTTCCCGCCCCTCGAGCCAGAGCTAGACCCACGCGGCATGAGCAGCCTAGCCCGCTGGCGGAGCTGCAAGCGTGCGTACTGCGAGCGTGTGACGATGCGATCGCTATCGAGATGGGCGGCGAGGGTGCGTGCTTCCTGTCTTTCTTCGGGGCTTCGCGGGTGCAGGAGACGCGCGAGATCCGGCATGCCGATGAGGGTGTCGGAGGGCGTTGGTTCGCGGGAGAAGGGGGTGGCGAAGGATCTCTGCGTCGGAGTTCGCTGGCCGTCTGCTTCTCCATCATCATCTTCATCATCTCTTGCATCATTGGCGTTATGATCATCATCGTCGTCTTCCCATTCCTCATCTCTCCTTTCCTCGTCTTCTGTGAAAGAGGTAATGACGCTCGTAGCATCCCAATCATCATCCTCCGCCCCTTCACTAGGCTTCCAGTCCCCACTGGTATCCATGCCACCCCAGAGCTCGCCATATTTCCACGCGTCGTAGAGTCTCGAGTCTAGCTCCTCCTCCGGTATACTAGCCGCGTCGGACGATCTCCTCAGCCTCTTGCGCACCTCAGCCTCGACGTCTGCCGTCTCGTCGTTCAAGAGCAGCATACCACGTCCGTTCTTACCAAAACGATACCTCGTCTTACTCGGTTTGCTAGCATTCTTCTCCTTCTCTTCTTTTTTCTTATTATTGTTCCTTGCCGGCCACTGCGACAAGTACACTAATAGCCAAGGTTGTCGTGTGACCCCGATGCGCGCCAGGCCCTTAAGCATGATCAAGGCCAGCCATTTCAGCATGAGCCGGTTAATGCTCATGAGGAATTCGAGCGCCAGGACCCACCTCGAGCTGCGCTCAGCCGCCCCCACGCCATCCCTCGATCTGCGGTCACCCGTGCGCGACTTGGGCACTTGCTGTGCCGCGCGCTCTCTGGCGTATCCGCTCGAGGCACCCGCCTGGCCCTCCTTGATGGGTACCAGTCCTATCGTGCCGACCGAGTCATAGCGTGAGTCGCCTGCGACCCCTGTCCCCGCCCACTGCATGCGGAGAGCTTCGATTTCGCGATACCGCTCTTCTTCCAGCCACGTTCTGTCCTTGTTATTGACGCTGCGATCTTCGTTGAGGTAGACTGCTTCACTGGCCATCGTTATAACTCCGAAGCCGGTGCGCAGCAGCGCTGTATAGAAGTCCATGGAGCGCGAGATACGGATGTCGGCAAGTGAGATGTTTGCTTGCATGTTGTCGTGCGCGCGTCTGATACGTTCCCGGAATGTAAGTGGGCCGTCGTCGTATGCCGATTCGGGCGGCTCCAGAGCGGCCAGGGTCATGGCGAAGAGATAGATCGAGGCGCACATGAGGATGCCTGCGAAGACCATGAGATGAGGCACGAAGCCGATGATACAGACGGTCGGGAATCGGAAGAGGCCCATGTGAGAGCGATCGTCCAGGGAGAAGTTGAAAGCCTCAACAAGGAGGCTTCCCATGAAACATAGAGCCCAGAAACCCGTGCTGAACAACCTGTATTTATTTTGAAGGCCAAAAAGCCCCAGAGCGTGACTTGTGATATGGCTCATGGAGGAGAGGAAACCAATGAGCAATACTTCAGGCGGAGTGTTGACCCTCTTCATGATCATGCCCCGTGATATAGCGATGTTAGCGCCAGAGGCTTGTGTGAAAGTGACGTTTGACGAGCTTCCGCTTGAAAACAGCCCCCAGCCAAGTTGATTGCTAATGGCAGCATCGGCCTCGGCAAAGGCCAGCGAGTGCTCAAACAACGTCATGCCCGTCTCGACGGCTACCGGGCGCCCCTGTACGCCGCACGACACTGTTTCCACGAAGTGGCTGTAGCAGAGGGTTTTAAACAGCGGCCAGAGCTGCGAAAGCGAGCCACGCAATTCATTAGAGAAGTCCTGGTTGGTCTCGGGTATCATATCAATGGCACGGCAGCTATCGTAGTCGCTAGCACCGAACAGCAAAGTCGAGCTGAGCCAATGTAGATATGCACTCGGTTCGGCGAACATCAACTCGGATAACTTGCTCGAATTGCCCCATCGCATCTCGGCAAAGTTGGGGGAGGTCTGGCATTGGATGGCCTGGAGCAGCCTGCGGGCCTGGAACATGAAAAGGAGGATAGGCCCGATGCGGATGAGCAGGCGGACAGGCCATGTCAAGCGAAGTCGTCGTCTCGATGCGGCGAATATGTGGGTGCGATTCAGGAGGATAGCCTACCACCACCACTTTTCGTCAGCCAGTGTAATAGGACAGGGAGAGGGGGGCACGAACCATGGCGATGCAGCAAAGTGCCCACTTGCTCGTGGCATAGCTGAAGACGCTCCCCAAGCCCTTGGCACTGCCTTCGACTGTGAATCTCGAGACGAGGGCTGCGGGGTCCTGGTCATCTTCGAGAACGTTGGCAGTGTTGATGACTGCCTCGGACACATCGGCGGCCATCTCGGTGGCGGTGGCAGTGACGGTGACGAAGTAATCGGAGCCGGTGGGATCGGGGATAACGCGCTGGCCGAAGCTGTCTACGGCGTCGGGGAAGGATATTATGGAGCCGATGCGTGTGAGCATCCTAGGACCAGCGAGGAGCAGGTCTTCGATGGAGGGCGCGTACCGCGTCCATGAGGCCGTGAAGTTGCCCCAGGCGGTGGCGTTGTAGAATGCGGCGGCGGCGGCAGCGGTGGATACGGGTGCGAGGGCGGCACCCGGCGCGGCCATGCTCTGGGCTGACGGCCTTTTCTCGGATGTGGTGTCTCGTGTCTCGTGTTCCGTGTCTCGCGGATACGGTAGGTAGGTAGCACGGGGACGGGGGGGAAAAGGGTGGCAGGTTAGTGAGGCCCCTCGGGTTCAAGGTTCTTGGTGACGGATCATGTGAAAGCGGCCCGAGACGGATGCGGATTACGGGCGCGGAAGCAGCGGAGATGTGAAACTCTCTCTATATAGCCCAGGTGATGTAGGTGGTAGCGGTAGCAGTGTTGGGCTGCGAGGGGCATATTCGTGAATCGTGGCTCACTGCAGCTGGAAAGGAGGACTAGTCCAATTGCGATGCAGATGGTATTTATTATATTGAGCATGTGAGTTGTCAAACCCGCCGCATTGTTGACATTGCGTCAGAGCTGTCTACTTGCTGCTTAGGCACGCGAACTACCTACATCGAAGTAATCAAGAGGCACCTCCCTAGCTGCCCCCCAGGTGGATACTGCCCGACTGGAACCTTGCTCGCGGCAGGTTGCCGAGGCAGGTGCTGGGGTGCAATAAGTGGGGGCATCAATCGGGCAAGTTACTCGTACCTTATCCACACCTGCACGGGGAGAGATCGATGTGGTCGAGCTTGTATGTACTGGAAGTGGCAGGTATGCAGTGACCTGCACCTGCCGACTGGGTCAAGATGGACTTTCCAATTCCAAACAAAACAGGCAGAAGGGAATTCTTCATTATCACCTCGATAAAAGTAGGAGGCCCTAGATGTCACACAAGGGAGACTGAGACGCGTCACTGTATCTGGGGAGGTACAAACCACATGGAGCCAACCACTGACTGCATCGAAGAGAGAGGGGGGGAGGGCGAGGTGATACAAACCGTACAGTTCGGGTTATACTACATATAGATAGATATCTTCTGAAGATATACATAGACCCCTCACGGGGCGGTCAGTTCATTAAATTATTCCCTTCTATATCCTCTCTCTTGAAGTACGAGAATCAACACAGATAGATCAATTCAATTCCTCAAATATCTATAATTACGTGGTAGATCGTCAGATCCACTTAGGCCTCAATTAGGTGCATCATCCTTAGTCTAGACTCTAAAGTCCAGCACACCCAGACTACGTCTTGGCAGATCTATTCATCTCGTAATACAATTAGTACCTGGCGGAACAAGTCCAAGTCCAAGCAAAGATGCCACCGGCGACAGAATCAACACCTGACACAATCAATTCCCACGACATGAATATCGCGTCGGTGCTCAATCCAAGTTCAAGCAATAACACCCAACAGTAAATATTCCCAGTGTTGTTCCTGCTGGTCAAATGCTCATTAGAGTCAGGCAACGTCAGGGAAACACCTCAGGCGCTCGGAATATGCATCCCCGTATTTCACGGAAGGAAACCCCCGAGCCATGCAGGACTTGCAAAGGCGGCAAAAGAAGCAGTGACGGTTATGCTTGTGGCGATTGTGATGGTGATGGGATCGTGAAACCATGAAAATACCCGCAGTCGTGTAGCTCTATGTAGCAAACGTCCTTCGGGTTCTATTATATTTTCCTCCCTTTTTATAACATGACAGATCTGGTTTTTACAATTGCTGCTTTTGCTCGGGTTCAGCTCAGTCAGTTCTCAGTCAAGTGATTGAGGAATCATCGATGAAATAGTAATAATAAAAAGTGTTACAGTAACTGGAGTCTCATAACAAGACTAACGACAGACCTTGTAGTGGAGCTTTTAGCGGTTCTCATATTAACACCACAGTAAGATATTAGTTCTTTCCTTCTAAACAAATATTATTCCAGGCTTTTTGAGAAAAACTAATTTTGGGCTTTCTTAAAAGAGTCAGGAAAATGATGAGCGGTCACCACCTCGAGAGCATATCCAGTGGTTGCGGAGACCGCGTGGCCTTAGCAATTCGTTGGAACGACGCACGGATGGTGGTGGACCTGGACCCTTCTCCCACAGGCGACACGATACAAGATGCTTTGATCGAGAAATACAATGCGGCAGTGGACAACGAGGAGTACGAGGAGGAAGAGATATTATCCGACCAGATTCTGGACGCCATCGTCCTAGCCGGGAGGTCATTGTTCGATCGGCTCGCCCCGCCTCCAGCCCCGGATGCCTCCTCCACCCCAGCGGATCTCCATTCTCTCATATCCCCGAAAGAATATACATTCTATTTCCGCACGGACGTGGACACTAATACGGCAGTCTTGATCTCCAAGTGCGACGAGGATCCCGCAACGCATGAGGACACCATGGCATATGGGGATTTCGATCTCAAATGCGAGCTTCCCGCCAATAACGACCTAGTCCTACCTAAGTTCTCAGCTAAAGACATCCACGTCCTCGAGAAGCTGCTAGGCGACGGGTACATCGCCCGCGTCTCGGCAGGGGGGCGAGAGATGTGTTGCAAAGTCGGCGACGAGCTGCGCGCCGACGCCTTGCAAAGAGAGCTGTCTTGTCTTCTGACCATCAGTACCAGCAACTCCACCTCCACTTCCACCTCTCAGCCAGCCGCCCTTCGCGTGCCCAAGCTCCTCGGCCTGATCGAAGCTGCCAACGACGGGAGGATCATCGGATTACTAACGGAATACGTCCCCTGTGCGCGTCGCGAGCTATCGACGCTGCGCAACATCGAGTCGGTTTCTTCGATTGCCAAGGCGCGCAGGGAGAAGTGGGCGGCGCAAATCCAAGAGACCGTCTATTCGTTACACCAGATCGGCGTTACGTGGGGTGATGGCAAGGCTGACAATGTCTTGATCCACCGCGATACGGATGATGTTGTCATCGTCGACTTTGGGGGTGGGTGGACCAATGGCTGGGTGAGTCGGGAGTTGAGTGGGACTGTGGAGGGGGATTTGGGGGCGGTCAGGAAGATACGCGAGTTTTTGGAAGTTTGATAGTTGATTTTGATAGACTGAAGGAGTAGCGGTGGAAGGTATTAGGTATTTGGAGTACGCCTGAGTAACCAGTGCCTTTGGTTAAGTATTGTACTTAGGAGTATGTTTGAAGTAGGTTTTATTTTGGTATATAATCTGGTGGTTAGAATATATTTTACATAGATAGCTGAGTTAGTGTTCAGTTAGAGACGTACCTGCGGAAAGGAATCGTTTCAAGTGTCGCAAGGGGAGGAGCGCAGAACTATCTCAACTAACTCCTTAAAGCAAGCCTCAGAGGTAGAGACCCCATCTGCTTTACAACAAAGATCAAGGTTCATAAGGTCAAGTCAGTGACTTCAGTACGTAACCAAACCAGCACTGATACATGTACATTATGTAGTAGTGCTCTGCTCAGCTGGTGTACGTCACCCGCGAACTCGTGACAATTATGCCCAATAGAGACGGGCCCGTGACACCTAGTTTCATGAGTTTTGAGCATCCCCGAGCAATAGTCAACAGGAAGAATCAGTTCTCGTTATTCACCACTACCTTCGCCTCACGCTGGATACTCGATTGATGCTCAAACTATATCTTAACAAAACTCAATTCACGAATACTATCATGTCAATGCACAGCTGGCGACAGTAGCTGGACATATTGCCCTGATCAGTGTATCATTTGACAAGATGTATTACGTTTGTGGTCATCCTCGTCAGCTACATGTCAAGGTATCTTAGCACTCTAATCTCAGGTATCTACAGTCGAGTGATAACAACTATTGCTGCACACAGCTTGTTTATCTTCCAATGCCGTGTCCAGCTCACGGCTGGTGGCCATACTGCCTGACTCGCGTCTAGTTCTGGTGGGATTTCACTGCCAAACTCTCAAGCTGCCAGTGCCTGACTCTTCAACCCGTGTAGCCCATTCCTTGGCTCCGCTCGGTTGAATAGGATATCATCATCACTTAGCTTGGGTGAATCTGCTGCCCAGTGAAATATGTCTCGTCGCCCAACACGTTAAGCGTACACTGTCTTCAACACTTAAGGCTACTGAGGGCTGGCCTGTCTCCCGCGGGAGTCTATCTTGAAAGGCCGTTGAGTCCACCAATTGATGATGGATGGGCCTTTAATAATGCCCAAGCGTTTAGATTGGTTCTTTATTGAAACTGGTATGATCACGAGACCTCTTCCTCAGGCTTAATAGTTTTCTTCAACGTTGTGACGACGACCTTATTGGCAATACGACAGGCGACCAAAGATCTCTCGATCAAGTTATTGTAAAGCATCATATCGGCGCCAGGCAACTGGCCCTTGAACCAGATATTCGTGACCTCGTCTCGTGTTGGAAGGTATGCAACGCAACAAGCAGCGTAGATCTTATGGTAGTCGGCAATGGCAGGGTCGATGACGACAGACGGCCGGCTCGTAGCGTCTTTGGCGACCAACGCCGCAACGCCTCCAGCCACGGTATCGACGCAGTCAATCCCAGCATCCGCAATGGCGGCCGAGGCCACGGTGATGCAGCCGCTCAGCACGTTCATGGTATCCCAGCTGTCGTCGCGCTGGCTTTCAGGCGCATGTCGATCTTGGTCGCCCTCAACTATTGTGACGATAATGTCGACACCGCTCTTAGGCCACCGGTCTGCGATTATGGCTCCTCGTAGTGCGGTCTCCAGGTGCACGCCCAGGTCCCTCTCGCTCGAGTCCCGCAGGTAGCCGCGCCGTTGTTTCGTCGCAAAGGGCGCATATTTGACGTGGGTTGTTAGGATTATGTGTGGAGAGAAGGGCGCAGATCGTGGGAGTGCTCGCGGGCCGTGAACGGTGCAGCTCAACTTGAGGCTTGTGTTGCTTGGGCCGGTCGAATCGGGGTTCACGAGCTCGAGGTAGGCTGATCCTGAAGCGGACGGGGTGACGCCTGTCTGTAGAACTGCAAAGATTGTGAGTAACAGTATTTTGGTGTTGCCGTTTTCTGGCTACGTACATATCTTGCGCACGGATTCCTCGTCCTTTTCTGTGTTGGTTTTTGGTGGAGGTGGGCTGTCGTAGACTGGAGGCACAGTTGCGCCAACAGGGCCATTGATCCTCCTCCGATCAGCCATTACGGCCTGAATTCTGGGATGATTTGGCGCAAAGACTTGATGGCAATGGAATTCGTATGTGCAACCAAGGGGTTTCGGTATTTTCTTGTTACTGAAACTTTGTTAGGTTCGCTTGGCCTCGTAAATGTATGTATGCGCTTCGGTCGACAGTAGAGAATTGTTGCATCACCAAATATTCCAAGCTCTAACGATGCTGTCGGAGGTAGCTTGTACCTATCGGAGCCCACCCACCTAGCCCAAGCTGTCTTATCGATTGCCCCGCTGGCCTGCAGCGACTGGGCAGGAGCAGCCCGTGGCTAGCAGAGCTCCACCACCTAACCAGATCCATCTCGCGGGCCCAGCCTCTTCCCTTAAATTTCATCCATCTGAAATTTGCTTCTTCGTCCTTCAACTTCCTCGCCTATCTTGCTTCCGCCCCCAACCATGTTCACGCGTCGAGTCCTCAGCGCCTTGAGAACACCAGTCTAAGGCTGTGGCAGTGGCCCACGTCTGATTGTTCGATTCAGTGAATCAGTCGGTGAGGACTCGTAGCTCTGGACCGAGCTTTTGCGAGGTTTGCGAACTTTTCGACAATTGTGTAGTACTGGTAAGGCATCTCTCACCCATCACTCTGCCCCATCCTACCATCCCATCGCTATTGATGAATTCTCTACCACTGTTCTCGCGATTACCTGAGCGAACCGAACAAACATGCACTACCATCTGAAGCTTTCATCCCATCAGCGTCTTGCTACAGCCAACGCCTGGAAACACCAGCTGACCATGATGACAGTGATTTGCCATAGATAGCGATGTCTTGATGATGCCGTTCGTCTATCAAGCGACAATTCTTTGGTAAGCCAGCATTGTTCCTTGTCAACCTGTTGCTCCCCGTCGTTTCATATGATGATACATATATCATTCAGTTCTGCTTCTGAACAAAAATGAAGATACCCCATACCAAAAACTAGTCTGATCAAACGACTACTGTCTACATCGCATCAACTTAACCTTGACGTTGGGATAAGTAACTGACCATCGATCAGATCTTTAGTGACTTGAAAATCCAATCAAACTCTGACAATACACAACGGGTAAGCCAATTTCCCTCATCCCATCTTTTCCTATCATGATGAGAACCGTTTATCCATTCAACTATCTCACAATGGGTCGAGCCACCCTCCCGCACCGGAGTTGCCCTCACCGGGTCAATGATGATCGGTTGTGGAGTTTCTATCATACTGCTCGTGCTTATTGCTAGCGCAGTTGGCAGTGTCATGCTGGCTTCCGTGTCTTCGATCTTTGTGTCTCGTCTTGAGGTGTGGGATCGAGGGCCGACACATGTGAATGAGTAAACTTTGACTGCTGAATTGAACCACAACCACCGATTTCGAGGTCGCAATGGCGAGTGAACCTAGCTAATTCGTCTCGACAGTAGACTTTTCCAAGTTATCCAAAAGAGAGCAAATCCAATAAAAGGTAAGATGGTAAGGCGTATGCCTGATTCGGCGATTACTGTAAATATTGTGCGATGATTGTCAAATTGTCTTATTAGTATAGTACCTGATGTAATGTCTGAAAATAACACGACTCTACATTCGTGGCTCTATGATTTCCTGTGCATGACAGTGGCACTGCCTTGGTGGTTGGGAAAGATGAGGGTATCCGCAACTACTACGTTCTCTCGTCTTCCAGCAACGAATACGACAACCTCGGCGATATCATCGGGCGTTAAGGGGTCAACACCACTACAAGCTTCATTAGCAGGATTTCCGCAGTACATCCACAGGCGAAGATAACTCACGCATATACGGCATCGGCCTTCGCCTTGTCACCGTAAAACCGGACAACGGAAAACTCCTGCATGCATCGAATTAGTACAAACCAACCAGGTGGTTAATCATAAAGCCGTGGTAAAACCAATGACCACTTATATCAAGTGACAACTTACCGTCTCGACCTGACCCGGATCGACCTCGAGCACGCGCACGCGCGAGGCGACCAGCTCCTTGCGCAGGGACTCGTTGAAGCTGCGGACGGCGGCCTTGGTGGCGCAGTAGATGCTGCCGCCGACGTAGGGCTCGCGGCCGGCGATGCTGCCGATGTTGATGATGTCGCCGCTGCCGCCGTTGGGGCGGCGCAGGAAGATGGGCAGGATGGCCTGCGTCATGTTGATCAGGCCCGTCACGTTGGTGTCGAACATGCTGGCCACGTCGGCCTCGGCGATCTCGGGCGCACGGGCGACGCCTTTGACGAGGCCGCTGTGTTTTGGGGATTGGGTGTTAGTTAGTCGGCTGTCGTTGGGAAATATCCATGTGATGTATGTGCTTCTTATAGATATATATTTGTTGTTGTACAGTTTTATTCATGATGGAATGTACTGCAAATGGCAAGGAGAAGATAGATCAACAATGACGAAAGTCATGAAGACTTCAGTACCAAAACCCAACAACAGAATTGCAAGAAAACCACAAGAGAATAAAAGAACAACTCACGCATTATTCACAAGCACATCGACCTCCTTGAAGTCCTCAGGCAGCTTGTCCACGAACCCCCTCACCTCCTCAGGCTTGCTGACATCGAGCTGCACCGGCAGGACCTTGACCTTGTCCTCGCCGACCTCGGCGGCGATGTCGGTGGCGACCTGCTTCAGGGTGTCGACGCGGCGGGCCGTGAGGACGAGCTTGAGGCCGCCGGCGGGCGCGGCCGTGCGCGCGAACTCGAACGCCGTCGCGCGCCCAATGCCCGACGACGCGCCCGTGATGACTACCGTCTTGCCTGCGAGGCGCTTCGAGACTGCTGAGGACATTTTGCGCGTTTGGAGCGAGCTGAGGATGGGAGTTTGGATTGGTGAGAGACGATTTGGATTTGCTTTTCCCGAAATGGTGGTTGGCCGGGGAAGAAGGGTGCGGATGGTGTGCTGGAGGGTGCGTGCCGTGTGGTGGAGGGGCATATAGGAATAGGAATAGGACGGGTGGATGGACGGATCAAGGAGGAGGAGCTTCGGATATGCGATGTATCGATCTATCTCATCGGCCGTGACTCACTCACTGCAACGTGATGATCAGACTAAACTAGGTAGAAAGGATTACAGTGGATGCAAACATTAAGAATAATTAAGGCTGATTTGGTACCTGCATTCATTCGATATCGGAGCAGAGGCGTGAGATGTCGCCATTCGCGCCGAGGTGGGATCCTTCGACCCCGCCGGAGCATTTCCGTCGGCGCTTTTCCGTCGGCATCTGGTCGATCTGGCCCCGCCGAAATAGACGATAAACCCGAACTCACCCCGCGTTTGTCGTGATAAAAATAAATGGCCTCGCATAGAACCTTTCAGGTCGGACGCTGGCTTTCCAGATTCACAAAGAATAGTAGCAGCATCCAAGCAATTTACAAACGAAAAAGCATACATAGGTGACACTCAACTACTCATCCACCCCTGGCATATTTAGCAGCGGAACGGATTGATTCTACTTCAGGCATCCCTGTGTCGACGGGTGTACATCTATGGAATCTTTGTTTACAACTGTATTAAATCTTTTGCAGACCTTCGAAAAACCGCCGATGAATTCGAGCCTAGTACAGGTGACTTGTTTCTCCAGATTCTAGCCTGCCTCGTAGATTGTCAGACAAAACTACAATATATTAAAAAGTAGTCAGGGTGCATTTCAACGGCCAGCCGATTCATCTAAGGCTGATGTAGTGTAGTGGTTAGCACGCAGGATTTTGACAAGAGGTCCTCAACAGACAGCATCAACTTCCTGAGTCCCCGGTTCGAACCCGGGCAACAGCTTATTTTGTTTTGAGAGTGTTATTGTTTTGCCATTTCGAGTGTCATGTGCTTTTTGATATTGATTTTCCATAGCAATCAATGCATGCTTCAGTAGGACTGCCATATGCTACCAACCCAGGAATGACAATATAAACAGAGCTGCTTTCCCCAATCTTGATCTCGGCTGGCTCATGATCTAGCAAGCAGTATGTAAATGTCAATAGTTGCTGATCGATTCTAGTATTTTTGGCCCGTGCCACGTTACACAATTTAGGAGGGGCAGATGAACATTTGGTAGCTCAGCCGTAAGCACGATGCTTTAAGTGGCAGGGCACTATGTATACCACATCTATCACCTCGTACCTTTCCATGGCCCATGTTCTAAGCAAGACACTGAAAAGATCAGGTATCGTCAAATGTGTTACTCTGAGATTAAAAGCTAGATGACAGTGCTAAGGTATCTAATGTTCTCCCTCCGTTGCGCCGAATCAGGAAGAGTAGTAAAAACGAGGCTCTAGTGTATATGCCCGGTTTCTCGTGAATCCATAAAAATCAACAAGCCGTCCCTGGCAGCAAATCAAGACTATAGTGAAAATAGTGTTGGGTACATCTGCATGGCCCCTTGGATGTTCTGAAGTGCAGACATCCATGCGTGGTGGTCCGACCTCTAGTGTAGGCAGATATCATGATCGTGATAAAAGCCTCGGATGGCGAATAGCTAGCGGCAGCGACTGTCGTAGCCCATCCACCACCCCAATCGTCGAAAATGCTCCAAAACGCAATAGCTTAGATCGTGTGGTATCTGCTACTACGACTCGTGCACCATCGCCTCGGGTGAGACACCACCGCAAACAGGGCTTACCTCATCTCATCCTGTCTCACCCCGCCCCAGCCCCGTTCGTCATCACCACCATCGAATCATCACTTCTCCTCCAGCCAGCTCTTAGCAGCCGCAATCGCAATCTCATATTCAAAAGCCACCGTCTCCTTCGGACCTAACGGCAACGGCTTATCCCACGCATGTTTCTCGCCCTCGACAACTCTGACACTGACCTTCTTCCCATGCTTCTCCAGCCTCTCACCAAAAAGCAGCCCCTCGGCATGCAGCATATCATATTCGCAAAGACACAAATGCACAGGCGGCAGCCTGTCCACAAACTCATCCGGCATCAACCCGGGCGAAAGACGGATGTCCGTCCTCTCGCGCCGCGGTAGATGGGGATGCAGATACGACGCATCGATGAGGTCCGTCAGGCCACTACTCAGCGTCGCCTCAGGGGCCTTGGAGGCGGCGCGTTTCTGGTATCTGTCTAATGTCCAGTCCAGAACAGGATAATATAGCATCAGTCCCGCGATTTTCGGTATGGTGTGTTCGGGGATATCGTAGTCCCATCTGCCGGGATCTTGCAGCACGTTCCAGGCGCTCGTGGCCAGGGTCCCGCCGGCCGAGAATCCGGAAAGCATGATGCGCTCCGTGTCGATATTATAGCGCTCGGCGAGTGCGTGTATCTGCAGGATGGCGTCCACGCAGTCTTCGACGGGCGTCGGGAACGGATACCCGGGCGCGAGCCGGTAGTTGACGGAGAAGACGACGGCGCCGAGACCCTTGACGAGCGCGTCGGCCCAGCGCGAGTCGTCGGTGCCGCGCCCGAGAATGAAGCCACCGCCGTGGAAGTTGATCACCGCCGGTCGCTTCTCTATGCTAGGGGTGGTGCTTGTGCTTGTCGGCTGTGAGGTATCTTTGTTGTCGTCGTCGTCTTCGGATGTTGATGATGATGTTGTTGTTTTTGTTGACGGTGGTGGTATCCATACGTTTACGCTGATGGCCTCTTTGCACCTCCACTCGCCGAGCGTCGAGTCGAGCCATATCGTCTCCGTGGGCGAGGGAGCAGGTAGACCCGAGCGGTTCCCCAGACTAAATCCGAAGCCGGCTAGGAATCGCAACGTGTACGCATGGGCGCCGAGAAGCCAGCGAGGGCTCTTGTGTGCAGGATTGACGTAGTCGGCCTCGAGGGGCGGCGGTTCAACGTCGTGTATCGAAATCGCGGGCTCATCTTTGTTATCGGTGGACATTTTTGAGTTGTAAGTGTAGTGATTTGTATTGTATTGTAGTGTGGTGTGGTAAAGTGTGATGTAGTGTAGTTTTCGTTCTGGGTTACTAGTACATCTGGCAGCGCGAAACTGATTTGAGTGGTTGTTGGGATGGTTACTCCTGAACTTAATCTTGCAAGTGGAAGGTGGTGGTGTGATGCGAGCCAGGCGATGAACGCGGGAGGGACAATGACGTCGTTTCCCGTAACCGTACACTATGTGTTGGCGAGCTGAACCCCTGGCACCCCAGACGCTGCAGGGAAGCGCGATCGTGCATCGGCCGCCACCCTTTCGAGGCGAATCATATCGCTTCATTGTTCCCTTGGTGTCACGAATTGGGTAGCATTAAGGATGGTACTACACACCTATTGGAACATTTCAAATAAAGTAAGCTTTATGGTATATATTTGATTTGTAACGCAAGGTTATGCGAGTCAAGGTCCAAGTCATTTACTGGTCAGAAGCTCCAAGGTAGAGTGAAAACTATTGTTTATTACCTGATTCATAAAACGTTAATCTATAATTAAGCAAAATACTAGTCATTGGAAGGATGTTGGATATTTATTTTGTATATAGCATGACAGGTACTGAGACAGAGTCTCAACTATTTTTCGCACCACATCGAATCATTATGAATCCTGGACAGCAAAGCCTCGTCAACTTGGTCTACTTCTTTACGTACTTGAGAGCTTACGGTATTCATGGCTAGGAGGCATTGGGTATGCTACTTGGAGAATTCTCGCACTAACAACACGATAGTCGAGGCTATTTCTACCTAGGTTGACTAATTAAGGCTGGCATCTCTCTACATACCCGCCCATTCCAAGCTCAACGTCCGACATGGCGGCGCAACTGGCCCACCCTTTGGTTTGGACTTCTCGTTCTCATCTGATGATGCAACCTGAGCGCTACCAGCATCTTCAGTAGTCGATGGATCAGTTACAGCCCCACCAAAGAGATAGCTCTTCTTGACAGTGGTCGCAAGTCGCCCGGCCCCGACGATATCCTTCATAGGTATCTCCTCCTCCCATCCAACATGCACTGCTGAAAAGTGACTGTGAAATCGTAGCGGATCGCCGGGATACACGTTATAGTCGCAGCCGAAACGCAGACCAGGCATCATGCAATAGCCTTTGTCGTGCAAATGAGCAAAGAGTGGATATGACTTGGGCACGTCTACCATGGCTAGAGGTTCTGTTTCTGAGCTTGCGGGAGAGGGTAAGAGGAACTTGCTAGTGGTCGGTGTGAGTATGTAACCTTCGACCTCCGTCGGTATTGGCTTGGGTGGCCTGGTGGGTTTAGGTGGTTCAAACATCAGAGTGTCATCATCTAGTTCGGTATCACGGACAGCTGTCTCAGTAGTCGAAAGCTCTCCTGGTTCCTTGACTTTCTTGTTCTTCTTTTTCTTATTCGATAGCCCTGGTTGTATAGCAGGCCTGTTGCGGTGTTGCCACTCGATCTGATCCATCTGCAACTTCTTACCCTGGGACCTGAGCGACTGTAGGTATGCACGTCGTGTTGATTGATCCCATGCCGCCAATCGCTCAGGATGGAAGGTAGTGTCATCGGCCAAGTAAGCTACTTTCTTTTCGACCAGGATCTGAGCTTCTTCGGGCATCAGCTCCAACGGAAGCCCCATGAATTTGTTCTGCTGGGGGTTCTGAGGCAGAGTTCCTGTGAAGACGGAGCATATGTTGTGATTGCGCCGAAGATACATCACGTCGTCAATGTCGAAGAGCAAGTATCTCCCGGCGACCTTAGCTATCCTCACTAGAGGGCGGTCGCTAGAAGATGTGGATGCCATGATTCCGTTGGGGATGCGATATCTGGTAGATGGTCAGTCAATGGACTCTCCTAGACTTCCAAACGATTGAGTGGATCAAGTGTACAGTCATATGTAACCAGATAAATGTTTATCAACATGAAGTGTTTCAGTGGATTGACAGATAGATTTGTGTATAATCATATTGAAGGGGCTGTGAGCGATGAAAGACTTGATTACCTACCACACCAAATGAATCCGTGTCAAATAAAGAGGAAGCTCGTTTCGGCCCAGAAGAGTTGGAGAAAAGTTTTCGGGGACGTTGTGGTCCTTGAGTGGGGCCATGTCCAGGTAACTCCATCCAATCATGCAACGACTCGCGTACGCGACTATCATGCATATGTGCATTCGAGCTCCGACGTGTAGTTGAACTAGAAGCAACCTGGATCACGCAACCTGGCACGCCTGGGAACCTATGGTTTACAAGAGCACGGAAAGGTGTCGGTCTTGGGTGAGAAGCGCCCGGGCTTAAGGTACGTGCTACCTAGCCCGGACGAGAGCCTGTGCCCTGCTGAAGTGCCCATAGGCCCAAGGGTAGGGTGGGCTGCTGGCCAGTAAAACGGCCGCAACAGGAGCCTCCACGAGGCAGTAAAATGATTGAACAAACTCAGAATTCCATGCTTGACTTTCCCGAATCTCCTGCTTTAGGCTCATTCTCCTCGCTGTCGGCTGGAGGAAGGTAGAAGGGTTTGATAATCAGCCCTTTTGACCGACTGAGAATAAAGGACTGATCATCTAGTGTTGAGTGCGATCCACCTCCTTTCTCATGGAAAATAGGCAGGCTGTGGACTTTGACTAGGCCTTGTACCTTCTCGTCGTCCTTCCCCTCGCCCTTCGACGATGGCGGGGGTTTATGGATCGTCGTGGATTGCAGCGGTATGAACTCCAGCACACCATCACACAGCAATTCTATCCATCTTGTGAGACCTGTCGTTCGTGGATAGAGCGAGAGAGGCAGGGTTATGATAGCGGTCAGCATCTTGGGATACTGTCTCAATAAGGCCCTCAATGAGTGCAAGAACTGGAGCACTTCTTGGGGCTGGGAAGACAAGCTCGAGTACATTGTCGGAGACAAGAGGTTGGGGACTATAACTCGATGAACATATGAAGGCGGGGAATTTGCCAGTTTAGACGACAGGTCCTGTATGAAGAGATGGAAAGGTGAAGTCGGCTTGGATCTTGGGATGGGGAATGTCATGGATTGGTGGAAGCCGATCTGCCCCTTCACGTCGCCAGCTAACAGCCGTTTGGTCAGATCAAAGGAATGGCAAAATGTCGTCGCAGAACCAGCATTTGAAGCACCCCGAACTCTTTGTGCCTCTCTATCTGTAATTGATGTAAGCAAGTGTATGTTATTTGCAGTAAGCCAACTCATGGCATACCTCTTGCTGCCCCGGCTGAGCCCAAACTCTCATACCTCCAAGCAATTTTCATTTTGTCTCCAGGCGAGGACTCCGACTTGCTGGAAGACTTGGAATCGGTCGAGAGTCCGGGCAGCTCGGCTTGCCAGCCCTCTTGCAAACCAAGCGCATGGATCTGATGCCCCTGAACCAAACCCTCGGCGACATAATATCGGAGCAGCATACCGGCAAAGTCAGTTGTGCCGTGCTCTCCAATGAGAAGCGAGGTACCCATGGGGATACCAGAGTGACCAGCCAAAAGATCGTCGAGGGATGCGGTCCCTGAGGACGTAGTCGGTCTTCCATCTAGAGGCGACGGGCGAAGACCGGGAACCGGTACGTTCTCATTCTTAGTGCGCGCAGCTTGGGCGGAAGCTGAGCTGCTGATGACAGCATTACGTTTTCTCAACGACATATTTTTAGCAATGGATCAGAAATATAGAACATGAAAAACTCCGTAATCCATCAACAATATGACACAAGAAAAGAATAGTGTTGCTGGCCAGGAAGGTGTTTGCAGTGATGGAAGTCCAAGCTTAGGTGCAGGTGTGTAAGCCTGGAGGGCCATGAACCCCGCCATACTTTTTTACAGGGGTCGCCTGCAGCCCTGCAGCGGGGCAGAGCCAGAGCCAGAGCTTCGAACACCGCCCCAGTAAATTTTGACTTTCCTTACGAGACCAGACCTCTTTGGCAAACTCACCGCTTTCAGCTTGTTGCTTCCAATCTTCAAATTCACTCCAGTCCACTCTAGATCAACCCAACTTCGGGGAATTCTTATTGGCGCAGTCTCATAAATCTTCTCCTACAGCTCATCACAGCAATTACCAATCTCGTGACGATTTCCAACGCCCACCACGCGACATACCTGCGCCAGACCTCAGCATCCATACCACCACCTCAAGCTTCCCAACACCAGCAAAATGTCCTCCGGCGATGCGCAGCTATTCGAGGACACGTTTACCGTGACCGAATATGACCAGTCCAAGTACGACCGCGTCGCGCGCATCACCGCCAACTCGACCGACAACCAGACACAGATGACGCTCGACATCAACATCGAGCTGTTCCCGTGCTTGGTCGGCGAGAACCTGCAGGTCGTCCTCGCCACGACACTCGCTCTCGACGGCAACCGCGAAAACGAGGAACGAGGATGGCGCGACGTGCGCGGCGAATCAACCCTGGCTGATATGTACGACTACGTCTGCTACGGCAAGATCTACAGATTTGAAGACGGCGTCGAGGGCCAGACACTGTGAGTCGATTCTCCCTCCTGGCTCTCTCCACCACTTGTTTTTCGTATGGCGCTGCCGCTGGGAGCATCAAGAACTATCGCACTGATGGCCCAATGCCTGAAAACTGACAAATTTAAACTAGTCGCGCATACATATCGTACGGCGGTCTTCTGATGATGCTCGAGGGCCCTTACGCGAAGCTGACACCTCTGCGCGTTGACAACACCTACCTCCTCGTCAAGAAATAAGAGAACACGCCACTGCCCATACACTACAAGGGCACGAATCTCTACACGGATACCATAATCACACGCTTCTGGGGAGGAACTAGAGAGTTACAGTTGCGAAACACAGGACATCACAGAAAGGCAGCGCTTGGATAGATCTCAATCTGCTATCATTGCGCACAGTCTATGTGCCAGCTAATAATAGACCCAAAAATGTAATCGTCGTCGTCGTCGTCGTCGTCGTCAAATATCGACCACCATCCGGACACCAGCACCGCTTACGAACGCACATAATCCACGACGGAATTGGGTCAGGGTGAATCTTCAGATGGGGAGGATACGAAGGCTGTCTACGAAGCCAAGGTAGTGGCCGCTTCAGCGAGGGCCGCAGCAGGCGCCTGCGCCTCCAGCGATCTAGCATAGGCCTGGTGGGGGCCAGGGAAGGGGAGTTTTCGGTGCAGCCGCTGCTTGATCTCGGCGTAGTGCGGTTCGTTCTCAGCCGTGATGATGCCGTGTCGGACGAAGAAGTCGACGATGATGAGCGCGCAGTTGGGCTTGAATCTTCCTTTCGCCAGCTCCGCGCGCACCTCATCGACGGTGCAGAGATAGAAGTCGGCCACCTCGCCATCCTTGGGCGTCGGCCGCACGTCCGTCGGTAGCTCGATATCGTAGACCCATTGAGTCTCCGGATATATCTGACCCACCTCGCCGCCCGCCCGCTCGTCCGTGATGTAGATGTATGTGACCATGCCTCCGAACGTAGCCCTCTCGCGCATCACCGCTTCCGGCAAGGATGCCTCCTCGTCCGCCTCGCGTATGATGCACTCGAGGGGGTCTTCTCCCGTCATCAGCCCCCCTGCCGCCGTGTTGTCCAGCATCCCCGGGTACGTAGACTTGTCTTGCGCGCGGCGCGCCACCCAGATGCGCATGCCGTGCGGCGCCGCGCTGTCGCGCACGTAGCCCGTCATGTGCACGCCGTAGCGCATGACGCCGAGGATCCCCGTGGCGCTGCGCTCGACGCTGTACAGCAGCTCGTTATCGCTCCCGTACACGGGCCACTTCTCCTCGCGCCAGCCCCTGAGGACCTCGTACTTGCCCGCGTCGCGCCAGTGGCGCATGACATTGTCGACGAGCGCCGTGCGCTCTTCTTCCGTCTTTCCGGACTCGAAGGCATGCACGACCTGCGTCTCCATGTCGAAGCTCACCATGTGCCGCAGCTCAGCGGGCACCTGGAGCAGCCGCTTGACGGTCCCGCCGCGCAGGTAGCCGAGCACCACGGGGTCGCCGCCGCCGTCGCCCCAGGCGAGCGTCCAGAGGCGGCTTGTGAGCTCTGCGTAGAGTGAGGGGTCTTTGTCCTCGTAGGGGAAGCTGGGTTTGGCGCTGTT
Source organism: Astrocystis sublimbata (assembly GCA_022453515.1). NCBI lineage: Eukaryota > Fungi > Ascomycota > Sordariomycetes > Xylariales > Xylariaceae > Astrocystis > Astrocystis sublimbata. The sequence goes on along the minus strand of JAJNNY010000048.1, from coordinate 2,985 downwards.
AGCTTTTGTGGGAAGTTCGTTGATGGGGGGATGGATACTAGGTAAGGTTTCGTGTGAATGTGATGTAGATGCATGCATGTAAAACACGAGCCAGCCTTGGATAAGGTATCTCAGACTTACGTATCGGCCTCCTTCATAATGTCAAGATAGCTCAAGTTCTTCTCCTTAGCGCCTGCCTGCGGGACATTACGCTCCATCACCCGCCGGATGATGTCCAGATAGCTCGGGTTCTCCTCCATGGTGGCGATGTGTCTGTTGGTGGTCGACGTGAATGAATACCGCCTTTGGCGATGTGTAAATCGTCGCATGGAGTGACAAAGGTCAGATCTGGTAATCTTGTGGCAATGTAGCTTGAGTCATGAAGTCATTCCTGTGACTTTTGTACAACTGGGTAATACAGAAAGGTCGTTGGTTGAAGGTATGAGAGTTAGTTGCCCGAAGTGAGTTCTGATTGCAATGGATGGATGGGGCAACCTAAATCTCCCAGGCACCTAACCTAACCTACCAACGAACGGCGTGGTTTTCCGATACGATATGGCGTCCGTCTAATTTGGAAAAAGGCAAAGAATGGCTTTGAAACTCTTACGAAATACATTTTAAATGAGGAGAAGTGATTATTATATGTCCCTAGGTAGGTAGGTAAAAATGCCACCGTTTCCTTTGACTCAATCTACCTACTATAACATATCTTGGTAGGACTCGTACCTGTGCCGCACGAAGCTTCTTTCCAATAGAGATGCCATGTTGTCGAGCAGCGTGCATGACTCTTGCATATGGGGTAACCAAGGCTCCTCCAATCATCGGAACAGGAAGCTACGCAAACTGCAACCCGAGTCTGGTATGGCATCTAAAATACTAAACCTAACATACGTAAGCGGATGTCAGATGCTCAATTCGATGGATGGATCTTATCTGATTTCTGACATAATGCGGGGGGGGGATGATTTCCCATTGCTACGATGCCACTTTCACCACTCCTAGGTAAGCACTCATGCGAGGTGAGGAGGAGGGGCAGACAAGTGCCCCTCTACTTACTTAGCTTGGCCCTATTGACGTCGAAGCTTCTGGATGTAAACAGAAAAAACAAACAACAGAAACCAAGTGAAAAAAAAACACGGAAAACAATGCCGTGACCTAGGTAGGTAAATGCATCTCCATCCAAGAATGACAATTCTACAAAGGCAGCAGCAGCAGCAAAGCGTATCGGCGCTCTACAATGACTTCCCGCCGAACCGCCTTTTCGAACCTGCCTTGAACTTGAAATTGGCGCATCATATGACTTTGACTGAACTGAACTGATCGATCCATCATCATCTATCCATCCATCCGTCCACCAAGGACTCGTCGCAACGAAAGGCAATCAATTCAGCAATGCCGAACACTACTTCTTGCACCATTCGAACAATGCAACCATAGTCCAACTCTGTATACAATCAAAGATCAAAGCGCTCGCTCCCCCGACAAAGATACCCATTTGCGCCGCATATATATATATCCTCACTGCCCATCGCATAATTACCAGGTAGCCTCACCTGTCCATCCACTCGATCGAACGAACCCCTCGCTTGCGCAAACCAGAAAGAAAAACCATGGCAGCCCAACCGCTCTTCGGCCTCCTGCCCGCCGGGCAGCCACTCCTCACAGCCCCGACCTCACAGCCATCACCAACCTCCTTCCTCTTCCTAATCCCTCACTCTTCCCCCACAAACACAAAGCAATTCTCGCATCTGGCCGTATTCCTACTCCCCGGAATCGCACTGCCGGACGGGACGGCAGCAGCCATCTACATAGCGCAGAACCCATCGGCATTCGCGCCCGGCGGCGCAGGGGCCGCCGGTGCAGGATTCAAGTTCCTGGGCGGCGTTGGGCCAGGGAAGGAAAGTGCTGTGTTCAAGCTCGGTGGAAGTGGAGGCAATACAACAAATACGAACGCTGAGGGAGGCGTGGTGATCGGTATTGAGATTGAGGATGGCGTGAGCGTGGCGGAGAGGATGACGCAGTCGCAAACACAGGCACAGGCGCAATCAACGGCGTTAGTACGGACAAATACAGGAGTAGGACAAACACAAACACAAATCCTAGCGCAGCGCATCATACAAAACGCCTTCAACTTCCTGTCCAGCTTCAGCGGGCAGGTCAACGGGTCCGGCGTCGAGGTCGTGCCGCTCAAGGCCTTCCAGGAGTGGTGGAAGAAGTTCGAGGCCAAGGTTAAGAACGATCCTGGGTTTCTGGAGAGGCAGCAGGACTAGCTATGTAGGTAGGTAGGTAGGATTCATGGGGGAAAGGGGGAAAAAAAGGAAAGAAAAAAAACGAGGGGACTACGTTGGGCTAATAATTATCTTTTAATATAACTTCTGTTGCTACCCGATCTGCTTTGTCTGCGTTTGCATCTTCATAGGTCTGGGACATTACCTATCTCAATTTCCATGAACATATCGCATGGTTGAGGATGCCGGGCATATCTAGGTACAGGATTACATACACTTTCGTGTTTGGGGACAACTCAAGCACTATGCAATTACGATTAATTCATGATAATCCTCGCCCGTGGCACGAGTCTGCCTAAAACGTATAGCCAACCTTTCTCTCTCTCAATACTTAAACGTACTTTTTGCATAAGGTATTACGAAGGGAGGGGCATTTGGATATACACAGGGTCATACAGCAGCATCATACAGCATCATCATACAGTCTCTCTCTCTTATCAAGAAGATCAGTTTTTGATTGGCTCAAAAGAAATGCCATGACTTCGTTGAATTCCGGCAACTTTGGCAAATAGGACATAGCGGATGCTGATTGAAGAGCTAGAACAAGTGTCCCTCGCGCTCTTCCCATCTACAACACGAGGTGCAAAAAAATCAAGGACAAAGGGAGAGGAGGATAATTTGAAGCTTTGTATTGAACATGTCAATTGAATAATGTAATTTTCCTCAAACACCAGAATCCCATGATCCGTATATAGGTATTTCTCTAGGCCGGTGTGCC